>BHFT01001638.1:0-76421 GCA_004320025.1 Laticauda laticaudata
CTGCTGAGCTATCTTCCTGATCATACTGCTTGGTGTGTGGAAGCCAGCGGGCCTAATCTTTTCTCCATGGGCGGCAGGGCAGCGAGGCCCACTTTGTACCTGGTCCCCCTCTCACACCAAGGAATCCCCAGTGGGATCGTTGCGATTATGGACTGTGAAAAAATCTTCACGCCGCTTCCTGAGCAGTCAATCTGGGGTGGGGTAGGGAAGCCGCTCTGAAATGCCTAAGATCTGCTAAAAAAAAGCCAGAATTGAGACCACTTGGAAACGTAAGCCTGTTTAGCTCTTTGACCCACAGTTTCCCCCTCCCACACTTAAAAAAAAAAAAAACCTTTATGATTTTAACCCAGGTTTGTTTTGTTTTGTTTTGTTTTGTCCAAACCTGGAACTGACACACAGCATCCTTTGGCCCAAGGGAACAATGTGCTCCCCATTATAACCTGTACGCTTGCAGTAGCCATTTATTTTATTTTGTTTTATTTTTAAAATGACCCTTGGTCTACTACTGTACCTGCTGTTTTATGACAACATTGCAGAACGAAACTGGTTTCCTTGGAGGTAAGTCACATATAGGTCAGTGCAACACATTTCTCTGAGTAGCTAAATTCATTACCTGCTGTTTCTTTCATGATTATTGGCCAATGTAGAAATAGGAGAGAAAACAATTGACAAGTTCATATCTTCAACTGGAAACATCTTGATTTTAAACCTAATCCAGAAAGTTCTATACTTCCATATCCATCTTCAAAGTTCTCCCAGTTTAGTAACAAATTGAAGTGTTAAGATATTTAAGCACAGGCCTTACATGCCCTGATATCTTCCAGATTTGTTGCAAGTACAATTTTTAGGCAGCCTCTCCACCATATCAATCATTTTCTTTCCTATTTCTGATAGGAGCTATAATCTGAAAATATTTGGAGGGTATCTGGTGGATTCACAGAATTAGGGTTTGTGGTTCCGAATAGACAGCTAAATTTGAGTTGGGAGAGATGGGGAGGATGAACTCTGGGAAGAATTGGGAGAGGAAATAAGCCATTAAGAGATCAAAGCCATGTGTGTTGTTGATTTATCTCAGTGCTGGGATTAGAAAATTTTTACTCCCAGTTCTGAGCATGACTTGGTGGGCATGATGTGGCTTGATGGGCATGGCAGGAGAAGGTTACTGCAAAATCTCCATTCCCTCCCCATCTCACCTGCTTTCCAGCTCTGTTCTCCTGTGCAGGGCAACAAAAGAAGGCCCAGCCAATCATCTGGGACTCAGGAGACAGAGAATAGATGTGGGCAGGACCAGTCAGAGGTGGGATTTGCCAGTTGTCCGAACTCCTCAAAATTTCCACTATTGGTTCTTCAAAACTGGTCAGAACCTGCTGAATATCATCTCTGGTTTATCTCATAGGCAATTCAGTGACTATCAACCATTCAAGGAGACTCCTCCATATGAATGCACTGGAAATGATGCTAGGAAATTGCTCTAATTTTACCTTGTTCCCCATGCATTGCCCTCCTCCACTACATCCTCTGGGTGCATTTTCTGCTTGACTTTCAAACTAAAGTTTACATGCTTTAGTTGGCCAAGCATGGCTATTCATTGTGTCTGCTTTGTTTTGCTTTTAGAATCTAAGCAACCTTCAATTTGGCTATTTTATAAGTCATGAATGCCCCCTCATCTCAATAAATTCTGCTACATTGCCTGTTGCAGTTATTGTTATGTAAATTTATGATTTGATAAATTTGATAAAACATTTCCTATGAAAGTAATGGTTAAAACACTGCCTGAGACACAGAACTTCTTTTGTTCAAAACTCTAGGCAGTTTTTTTTTTTAATGTTATTTTTCTTTCCCTGATCTACCAACTTTTCTGCTGGGCTGTTTTATTTTTCCCTTAAAACATAAGTTTACCATCTACTGTGAAAATGACAAAATGATATATTAGTAAATCTATATATGAGAAAAACACAATAACCTACCAAAAATAGGTAGCTTGGAAGAAAAGCAACAATATTTCTGGTGGGAAACAAAAGGAAAAAGCAACAACAACACACACACACACACATTTTCAGTTTGTTCTGTGTCTGAATACATAGGCATTTTTGATTATATATATATATATATATATATATATAATATAATATATAATAATAATTATATTATTTGTTTTTTTAAGTTTTTTGCGCGGTTAACTTACATGTGTGCTGTTCAGCTTCCTTCGGGTATTATCCCACGTCATTGGAGTGCTTTTAAAGTTGTAGCAACGTTTCAGCAGAATCTTATCTGCCATCATCAGGCTTCTGTATGGAGTTCTGTATGTGGTCAGGGTCTCACAGCCGTTGGTTTTAAATTTGAGGCTAGCCTATTGTTGTGCCATGATTTTTTTCTGCATCCTATTGGTTGGGAGTCTTGGTCTGTGTTTTATTGGACTTGGAGTCTTGTTTGATTTGTGTGTTCTTAGTTTCTTCTGTCTGTTTTGTGGCTTTGATTGGCTGGCAACACTCTGCTCCTGTATTGGAGGCCTTTCAGTGCAGCATGGCTTCGTGTAAAAGGATGGCTATCACTATTATAGCTAGGTTTCATCTGGGTGCCTGGTTGCGGAGTATGTTGAGCTGGAGGTTATCAGGGGGGTTCTGTCTGTGCCCAGGTGTTTCCTGGCTTGTGGTGTGGAGATATTTTTTTTTTGAGAGTGCAGGCTTCCAAATGATTGACAGTCTGGTGGAATCCATCTCTCTTATTCATGCTTTTAGGTCTTTTTTTCAATCTCTATGGCTTCTCTGATGATTCTGTGGTTCTGATGATTCTATGATTCCAGCTCAAACACCCCCCACAGGCACCCAGATGAAACCTAGCTTCTTAATAGATAATATTATTACAGTAATTAAGTTATAGTTAATAGTAATACAGTACTACAGACAAAATCAGTAAGATACTACACAGGCATCACATCAAGACTGCCTTCAAACAGACAAAGAAATAGCAAGCCACCTTAAAAACCCCAAAGACAAAATTGACCTGGAAAACCAAGGCATATACGAGAGTCCCTGTGCATCATGCGCCGGCCACATACATTGGACAGACCAATAGAAGAAGTAACCCGCCTGGATGAACACAAAAGTGCAGTAAAAAAAAGCTGTGAACACACCTCCTCATTAGTCCAAACACATGAAAACCACAGGTCACAACATCAACTTCAATGGAACCAAAACCCGAGCCACTATAGAAAACCCCAGCCACAGAATCATCAAAGAAGCCATAAAGATTAAAAAAACCTGAGAAGCATGAACAGAAGAGATGATTTCCACCAGACTGTCAATCATTTTGAAGCCTGCACTCTCAAATAGAAAGATCTCCACCCACCACAAACCAGGCAAACACCTGGCACAAAACAGATTCCCTCTATACCTCCAGCTCAAACACCCCCCAACCAGGCACCCCAGATGAAACCTGGCTCCTAATAGATAATAGCCGTCCTTTCACACGAAGCCAAGCTGCACTGAAAGCCTCCAGCACCAGGAACATAGTGTTGCCAGCCAATCAAAGCCACAAAACAGACAGAAGAAACCAGAAACACCAATCAAACAAACTCCAAAGTCCAATAACACAGAGCAAGACTCCCAACCAATCAGGAAGTAGAAAAAAAACATTCTGCCACAATAATAGCTAGCATCAAATTTAAACACAACGGCTGTGAGACCCTGACCCACATATAAACTCTATACAGAAAGCCTGAATGATATTCTGCTGAAATGTTGCTACAACTTTAAAAGCACTCCAATGACGTGGGATAATACCCGAAGGAAGCTGAACAGCACATACACACACACACACACACACATATATACTTAAATTGGTACATGTGTGAGTGTGTTTATATGTGTATATTGAAATATATGTTCAATAAGACCCAACCATAGGAAGGAAATCAATTGGCTGTTATTTTCCTACAACAAAAGGTGGGAGGGTGCTACAGCAAGTAAATTATCCAGCGGGTGGGCCTGGTATCCTGCAGTCTGGATGGAATATTGTTGTAAGTGCTATTAAAGTCTCTTAGTCTGGACAGGATTTTCTTAAATCAGCTTAGAATCAAACCTAGCAGAGGGGCAGCTTAAGAATGCATGCAGTTGTTCCTTTATGGACAAACTACAACTCTACTGAATTTTTTTTTTTTGGTAAAAAAAATAACAAAAACAAAATACGGACCCATCCTCATTATCCTAGCTTTTCTGGGCACTAACATTTCTGCTTAGCAACCTGTTGTGTTGGTAGAGCAAAATGCTTGCAACAGTAATATCCTGTTGTCTCCTAGGAAAAATGAATCTTTTCTTCTTCTTTCCTCTCTGGTTAACCATTTCCTCCCTGTATTGATTACAGATTGAGACAGGATGCAAGTACATCTGTCTCAGGTAGCTTGATGGTAGCAGCATTTGCAAAGCAGCAGTGTCCTTGGGAATCCTTCAGTTGGCTGGCAAAGCCTCTGTGCGCAGGGCAAGGAAATTCATGCTTTCTCCATGGAATGGGAGGAAGCAGATTACTCTGGCCAAAGCCAATGTTCAGAAATATTTTGCACTAATAACGAGTTGCTACCCATTAGCCTGAAAAAGAATATCTCTCTGCAGCTGCAGAGCAGATAGAACTCCCGCCAGCCAGTCGCTCTCCATGACATAAAACACGGGTGTCAAACTCATGGCGTCTCATGGCCATCACATGAAATATCATGACGTTTTCCACTTTGCAGGGCTGGGGTGGGCGTGACCTGCGTGTGATGCATCCAAGCCCTGCCAGTTTGACAACCCTGACATAAAAGGAAACACTTCAATTCTGTTTGTCACAAATATGACCAGTCAATGCAACTAAAATGGTTCTTAAAAAAGAAAAAAAAGTAGTCCCTCTTTGTTGCCCTGCAGCTCATCCACAGAAATACAGGATGTGAATACGATGTCAATCAGTTGCTGGTTTAGATCAGACTTTATATTGGTCAGAATTTTGTGTTTGTGACCATGAACAATGTTATTGGGAAAATTGGTGTTTGCATAGGTTATGGACCTTTGCTTTGATTATTTGCCAAGGGAACATAACATTCATAACGATGTTAATGAGTAGTAGACATGCTGCTGTATCAGCAGTTGGGTGTTTGGCAAACAATGCTCAGGAGTTGCAGTTAAGAAACCAGGCTAGAAAGTGGAAGATTATGAGTTCTACTTCCATCTTATGCACAAAGCCACCTGGGTGATTTTGGGACAGCCCCCCTCAATCCTGGGAAGAAGGCAAGGGTAAACCACTTCTGACAAATCTTGTAAGAAAACTGGCAGGACTAGTCCAGGCAATCACCAGAAGTCAACACTGACTTGAAGGCCTAAATCTATCCATCCATCCAACCCACCCACCCATCCATCTTGGAGGACAGAAAGAAACACAGAGGTCAGGATAGCAGTGAGGGAGGCGAGGGGATCAGACTGACAAAAGCAACAGTATAGCATTGCAATGCAAGTCCTCCCTCACCCCCCATTTTCTACAAGTGGCAATGATGCATGTAATCATTTGCCAGCTAGAGGAAAGCACAAACATTCTGCAAGCATGCTAGCTAAAACATCCAAATAGAATATCTCATCTGAATAGCAATAGGCTCTATCAATGGGACATACAGAGACACAACAGACAGTTGTAGTTCTGTGAGAGGAGGAAAAGGCACTTTATCCACATTTCCCATACCATGCGTAATTTTATATATCTCTGT
Source organism: Laticauda laticaudata (assembly GCA_004320025.1). Lineage (NCBI taxonomy): Eukaryota > Metazoa > Chordata > Lepidosauria > Squamata > Elapidae > Laticauda > Laticauda laticaudata. Next base: position 5,726 of record BHFT01001638.1, read on the forward strand.
CATGCATTCCATTTCTGACTTTTGCTCTTAGTATAAGAATCTAAATGGCTGTAAACTTTCCTCGCAGAAGGGTAGCTTGAGTCCTCTAATAGATTTGGTTGTCTTGTTTGCACTTTCAATAGCAATTGTTAAAACAAAATTAATTACCTGTTGAAAGCAATATTTCATTCATTTTATTCCCCTGTCCATGGCATTTTCCCTTAGCTGTATAGGTGTTTTTTTTTTAATTAGAGATATATTATTTATATGTATATATTCTTTAAAAAAATCAGAGAAAGAGGCAGCTTGAAATCTCCAAGGATCACCCTTCTCAAAGGTTTTTCCCCTTTGGGTCACTGATGATGTAGGCAATTTTCATGCAAATTTCACTTAAAATACAGAAATAAAAAGAGTAAGTAAATGAACCATTTTGGAATTATTATTTATTAGAAACTCTGCACTCTCTCATGGAGTGTGTAAAGAAAATATTCTTTTATTTCAATAGAAAGGACCTGCTCCAACAGATGTAAAACCCTGGTTTGAAGACAGGTGAATATCTGTCTTCTTTGGTTTACTGGCAACGAAAGAATAGTTATAAAGATTTTAGATTTCTTGAAATGAGTTTTTGATTTGGATCAAAATCAAAGAATGTGGTCTTTGAAATGGCCACAGATGAATCAGATTGCCATCAGAGGGGAACCAAATCAAATCTACTCTCTTTTCATACTAGGTTATTTTTATTTTATTTTATTTATATCTCTTCTATCCCACTTCTCTACCCTGTTCAAAGAACTGCCACATGTTTCTTCACAATCATGCTCTCTCTCTCTCTCTCTCTTTGTAAGTAAGTGTGCTGTGGTTATTTATGGAGGGGTGGTGGGAGTTGGGGAGTAACACATTCACGAAGTGATCCTGCCTTTTTCAAGTGTGGGTTCTGCCTCACCTCAGGATCAATCTGAACATGTTATTATGTCCATAGTAAACAGATGACCCTATTCCTTTCATCTTTAATAGAAGTACTTTTACTGTATGCCTCATATAGCGACCATTGCCAGTTGCAGTGGTGATGAAACAGTAACTTTGCAATCAGTTGTCATGTTCAGAGTCTTCACAGGTCTGTGAAGCAAAGAAGAGCTGAAGTAAGAATGTGAGCATCGTCACAGTGACCATAGTAACCACTTCCCTGAATAATTGAGTTGCTGGTCACTAAATGAGGGGAATCTGTAAACAGAATCCTAGACTTAGTTGGAATGATTGTGTATTTATGTTTTTTTTTAATATTCTCTCCCACCTGCTTTCCTGATCTTATCATGGGCATATCCAATTGGGGGGGGGTGTCTTTTTTTTTTAATTAATCTGGATGGGATCCTGGGAGGGGAGATTTAAAAATGAAGAAGCTGAGAAGGAGAGTTAAGATTCCCAGACCAGAACACTTTAATTCCAATCCCAAATGGAAACATCATGACAAAAGCTTGGTTAGAAGACATACTTGAGACTATCAGCCTGAGTGAACAGGTGATTACTTAGCTAGAGTAAGTAAGTCTATCCAAACCCTGAGTGATATTTATTGTGCACAAATACAGAGATGTTTAATAAAGGTGTTCAGGTAAACACAATGGACGTAAAAAGACTGTCAAATATATTTGCCATAGGCCAAATCATCCCTTTCATCTTTCAATCTGAGTAGTTGGGTCAGAAGAGAGAGAAGAAAATCACAGCCGGTGGCATTTTAAGAACAATAAGCTCAGATAATGTTTTATGACCCCCGTATGCAAAATCCAGCTGAATCTTAACCTGGGGTGTCATGGGCAACTCTCTTCATGTCAGCTAAATGGGCTGTTTGGGGATTTCCGCTGAAAGCCTTGACTAAAGCAATTTCAGGAATGCTGGAAAGGTCAATTGAGCGGATCCTGGTTTGACTTTTCTCCTGAAGAGGAGAGGGCTGCTCCTATCCCTGTGTTAACAGTCAAACATTTGTTAGTGCGGGATAGAGAAAGATCAAGAAAGGCTACCTTTTTTTTTCCAGCTGTCATTGCCTGATTTTACAGCACTCATTTAGCGAGAGAAATAAGGATGGAATCCTCTCATGCTTTTTTTTTCTATTTTGGAATGCACTGTTTTATTTTTACATTTTGGATCTGCAAACATATGAGACATACAACGTGACTCTCTGCCCTCCTTTAACTGCTATAACGCAAGGGGCGATTTTCCCCAAGAGATCTCAAGTGGGCTGTTCTATCGTCTGGTTTTAATCCCTATCTCTTTAAAAGTAATCCTTTTGCTAAGGAAATAAATTGGGGGTTCTGAAATATGCGTGGAGTAATTATACCAGCTGCATGTTATTCTGTTATTACTTCGATTTAGTTTAATGCTAGTTTCTGCCTAAATCCCACCCCTTTTTAGGAGTGCAGGCCCTAAGCATGCCAACTCTGATTTTGGCAACAAAAAGGTTACACATCTTCATCCATCTTGAAGAACATGTTAAAGATCATACTAGGCAGAGGGACGATGTTAAATCATGATTCACTTCTATATTCTGTATGGTTGGATCCAGTTTCCATAGTGCGGCATAGAGCAGAAAAGTCTGTACTGTACTGTAGTCTGTACAGAAATTCTATACATATTCAGCACATATAAACATTGATCATGAATTGGCTAAAAAAAACCCTGGGTTATGCAGAATAGCAGAGTTGGAAGGACCTTGGAGGTCTTCTATTCCAACCTTCAGCTCAGGCAGGAAACCCTATATACCATTTCATAGAAATGGTTGTCCAATCTCTTCTTAAAATCTTCCAGGGTTGGAGCATTCACAACTTCTGAAGGCAACTCATTTCACTAAATAATTATCCTAACTGTCAGGAAATTTCTCCTTAGTTCTAGGTTGCTTCTCTCCTTGATTAGTTTCCACCCATTGCTTTTTGTCCTGTCCTCAGGTGCTTTGGAGAGTAGTGTGACTCCCTCTTCTTTGGGGCAGCCCCTGAGATATTGGAAGACTGCTATCATGTCACCCCAGTCCTTCTTTTCATGAAACTAGATATACCCAATTCCTGCAATCATTCTTCATATGTTTTAGCCTCCAATCCCCTAATCATTTTTCTTGCTCTTCTCTGTACTGGGTTCTTCCCTGCAGTCTAGTTAAATGCTTTCCCCAATACTGGCATGAAATTTGTTTCCCCCACTCCTAATCCCTAACCCACTAAAAGGCATAATGCCAGCAAATGATGCTTCATATACTTAATTTGTATAGGCATGGTCCCTGAGCAGTGTTACCTTCTCCCATCAACTATGACCATCTGGAAGGAAAACACATAATCAGACTCCTTAATGTGGGGATAGGAAGGAGAAGTTTGACAGATGGCCACAATGTCAGTTTCAGCCATTTGTTAACCTTATATTTAATTATGCTCAGATGTTTTACGATAGAGTATTCTTCTTCTCTCGTGTCGCTACACTTTTCCCAGCCACTGTAGAACACAGGCTCTGGCACATGGGGTGTAAAAGAGTATTCAAAGAGCATAATGCTACTCTGGGATAGCACTATATCTGTACCAAAGGTATCTGAAATAACAGCTGACGGGCACAGGGAATGGCACACCATAAAATGGGAGAGGGAGAGAGGAAGGGAGAGGGAGAGAGAAAGAGAGAGAGAGAGAGTCCTGCTTCACTAGGCAATCTGCATCCTTACTATCAATTTGGTACTGATCCATATCTCTGAGCTCAGACATGCAGGGGAAGTAGGATTTGAAGGGCTGGATTTTTCTGCCAAGGAGAACTGCCTTGGATGATGAGGTCCAATGATTGAGAGGTGGGCCATGGCTGCACTAGGCCATTGTATCCAATAAGTACTGGATGATCCCACCTGTGAGTAGGGAATCAGCTGATTGGTTGGTGAATGGCCTCAAATTATACCAATAGCAAAACTTAATAGGGGCTGTTCCAGAGATTGTATTCAACAGGTTCTGGTCAGTTCTAAAGTACCGGTACTGGAAATTTTGAGTAGTTCGGAGAACTAGCAAATATCACTGGCCCCAACCCCATCTATTCTCTGGCTCCCAAGTCCCAGCTGATTGGCTGGGTCTTCTTTCATTGCCCTGCACAGGAGAACGGAGCTGGAAAGCAGGTTAATGGAGTGGGAAGGGAATGGGAATTTTGCAATAACCTTCCCCCAGGAATGGGGAGGGAATGGGGATTTTATAGTAACCTTCCCCCAGAAGTGGAGTGGGAATGGAGATTTTGCAGTATCCTTCTCCTGTCATGCCCACAAATCACGCCCACCAAGCCATGCCCAACAAGCCCGGTAGTAAAAATTTTTGATTGAACCAATAGACTCTGAAGGCATAGATGTAGGTCATCTTGAATAATGTTAGCACAGAAGGAAAGATAGTGAGAAAGGAAACTGGTTTATTGTATGCATGGATAATTCAGCTGTAGATTCTGTATAGGACTACACCTCTTCAACTCAAATGTTTCAGGTACAATCTCATCATATTGAAGCAATGCTCTCTAACAAATGTCTTGTTTAGCATGAAAAATGACGGCCTTCATACCATCTTGACAGATCTTCATTAATGACTTATAATGTCCTTTGGAGCCAGCCAACCATGGTTGTACCTCTTAAAATAGCTAAGATAATATGTTTTATGTCTTACCAGTGATGCTGGGGTAATGCTCTTAAGATGTTCTTAAGTAACTGGTAGTAACCTGACAGGGGCCTACAAATGAAACAGAGGACTAGAAGGAAGCCACCAGAAAGTGGCAAACCATCTTCATTCAATTACCCCAAAACTCAGTCTGGCCATAGCTATGAAGGATTTTTACCAAAGGGATTTTCCCCCCTAGAACTAAGAGTTGTCTCACATTATTTTTTAAAAAACGGATACTTTTAAAAATAAATCTGATATACTGTGAAGAGAAGCACAAATCATGACCTATTAAATGTACATACTGTTGTTTACAGATGCAAGGCATACCTTTATTTAGTGTGTAATTTAAAAACAAATAGAAGCATAATCTCAGCTAGCAGATGGGATCTCATAAACAACAAGCAGTTGGTGCGTGAGCAAAGGGAAGAAATATTCTTCTCTGAGATACCTGTCTGAAGGAGCCCATTTCTTATGACTCTGAAGGAAAGCAAAGCTGAACAAGCAATGTGGCTATAGTCGGTAGGTCTCTTTTTACTCGCACTCGATGAAGAGTGCAATCAATCTGCCTCAATGAGGCATTTTGCTTCATGGAAAGGCGTTGTTGGGCTTCATCCCCACAAAGCTCCTTCCTGAGGTGAGACCTTCTGCCTTTGCAAATTAGCCACTTTGCTTTGATGGAAGTGGCAGATGCATGTTTGCTGCAGTTTCTACTTCAACCACAAGCCTGCAGGTAGAGAAGCCCCACTGGGAGAGTCACAAAGGGCAAAGGTATAATTAAGGCAGGGATGGAGAACCAGGAGCCATCCAATTGGCGCTGAACTACAACTCCTAGAATCCCTCATCATTCTTCTTAGTTGGAGTTCCTGGAAATCATAGAAGAGCAACACCTGGAAGATCCCAAGCACTACATTGGAGAAATGGTTCTGAAAAGTAACAACAGTAAGCATTATTTTAGAAAATGCTGAATTATCCAGCTGTGATACCCTTTTGTATATTGCTTAAAATCAGTCTTCTTTTTCAGGTGCTTGAGTGATTTGGAGATGGGAAACTTTAAAATAAATCCTGATCAATGGAAAATTATATAGGGTCTCCTGCTTGAGCAGAGGGTTGGACTAGAAGAACTCCAAGGTCCCTTCCAACTCTGTTATTCTATTATTTCTGTTATATTCATATATATATATTTAGTAAAAATTTCTGAAACAAAAAATAATTTCTCTTTCAGCATATCGAGGGGTGGGATTCTACCGGTTTGCTGCAACGAGCACGTGGGCCCATCCGCCCCTGCTCTTTCCTGTGCTTTATTTCCTTTGTTTAGAACACAGCTGATTCGCGTGGCAGAGTGGTTTTCCGTGCCTCAGCTGTTTTATTCACAGGGACTGCAGTAGATATTAGAGCACTTTAAAACATGGAGCTTGCGTGCAGAGTGTGCCTTTGGCGCACACACGAAGCACGTGATCATCGAACCAGTTATTATACCGGTGGAATCCCATCCCTGAGAATATCCATTTGTCATGCTAATCTTTCAATGACCTGCTTCCCACTAACCCATAATGTGACTTGTTTGATTTTGGGTATTAACCCTGCTTCCAAGTCAGGACTTGTGTTTTATCATTGGGTCTGAACACCCAAAACTGTCTTCTATTGTGACTTAGAAAATACAGCTTGGTAGTTGGCATGATGTGCAAAACCAGATGTAGCTATTTAAGTACCAGTATGGGTTATGACGCACTAAACATTCTATCCAATGAAAAGTCTTTCCCTACCGTCAATATGCCCAGTTGGGAGGTGTGTGCATGCGTACATTTCTTCATCTTCTCAAAAATCTCCTGGTCTTTTTAAAGAGCTGCCTTGTATGTGACTATTTTTTTCCCAAGATACCATTCCTCCAGCTGACCAGATGGGGGTGGTGTCTGCTTTGTTTTAATCAACAAAAGACTGTGTTGTTATTGTTATAAAATGGGAGAGTTTATATATTGCTGATAAGATGGGAGTGGGGTAGGGTGGGGGATGCATACCAAGACTCACATTCATTTCTGTCTGACTGAACATTGTCGGCATATAGTATTTCCTGCTTAGTTGCAGACTGATGTGTGTGTGTGTGTGGGGGGGGGTTTTACATTCGCATAGCTCCCTGAACTGCAGTAATGAATAGTTTCTGGGTGGAGGCCTTACTTTGACTCAGGGAGGAAAAAAGAAGGATGAGAGAGAAAAGTTATGGTGGATGCGAAAATGTAGTTTTATATTTCTTTATAGCAATAGCTATAAAGTGCTTCACAGTGCTTTACAGCCATCTCTAAGTGGTTTACAGAATCAGCCTATTTTGCCCAGTGGTGGGATTCAATTTTTTTTACAACCAGTTCTGTGGGCTTGGCTTGGTGGGCGTGGCAGGGGAAGGATACTGTAAAATCTCCAGTCAGAGGTGGTACTTGCCGGTTCTCCAAACTACTTAAAATTTCTGCAATTGGTTCTCCAGAACTGGTCAGAACCTGCTGAATACCACTTCTGCTATTGCCCCCAATATTGTCCTTATTTTACCCACCTTGGAAGGATGGAAGGCTGAATCAACTTGGAGCCAGTCAGGATTGAACTCTAGGCTGTGGGCAAAGTCAGCCTGCAATATTACCTTCTAATACTTTGCTGTTACTATGAAAAAAAAAAAAGAGAGATGGATATTTGGGGAAAGAACAGGTAACTAGCCTGATTCAGATGACCCTCACAAGGTGAATGATAGCATTGCACCCCTTGTTTATATACTCGCATGTGAACATGAGGGTGTATACAAGCAGCACATGAGGATGATGGAAGGAATGAAAAGCCCAAGAATGATTTATCCCCCATCTCTCTAACTTCTCCATCTGTTAATAGTGTACAGAATACTTTGACAGGGCTTCCTGGAGGAAAACAATTTCTTTTAGGGTGGGCTGTTGGTAGTGGTTTAGTCTCCAGATATTTCAGATTTCTTTTTTGCCATACATAGAAAGTGTGTGTGTGTATATGTGTGTGTGTGTGTGTAATGCAAGTTTAGTTCTGGATGCCAGAATAGCATGCATAACTTTTATAAGAAATAATAAAATGAGTTGGCCAAACAGAGATCAAGCAAATGTTAAGGAGTCAGGTTGTTTAGGCTCAACAATCATAGCCTTCCAAGAGTTTCAGAAAGAATAAGGGTTTTTTTTCAGGAAAATCCAAAAGGCAAGGGGAAGATCTGCAAGAGCAATAGGAAATTTTATCTGGTATGTTGGCTGGATTCAACCCCATCCCCTTGACAGGGTGGGCTTGTTTGTTTGAATAGTTTTTAGACCCACTCATTTCCCCAGTGTGACTTTGAGTGTTATATAAGGGTTAAAGCCACCAGCACAAGATTACAAAAACCCAGTGCCATAACACAATCTCCTAAAGAATAATCACATTAACCAGTAGAGCTCATTTAACTGCATGGCCCCAAATGCCAGGGGGACAGCCACACCTGTAATGCTTTACAAAAGTCATAGTGTCGAGGCAACCCTAATCTCTGGAGGGCTGCTGTTCCACAGGCTGATTGCTTCCCTAGAGAAGGCACAACTTGGAACTAATAAGATGATGTGGTGCAATAGAAGAGCCTTGGAGCACACCCCCTAGATTTGGTGGGTGAGCAGAGACAATGGGAGACAGGCAGTCCTGCAAATAGCCTGGCCCTATGCCATGTAAGAATCATACCCGGAAGCCCACTAGGGAGTCCGTGCAGCTCACAGAGCCTATATAAGCGTAAAATTACTGGTACCAATCCATTTCTGGACCAGCTGCAGCCTACAAACACTCTTCAAAAGCAGCCCTTAGAGCATGGTATAGTAAGACAAACAGGAGGTAGCTAATCATAAGCAAGATATCCCAGTCCAGAAAGGGGTGCAGTTAGTGCACAAGATTTTCTTTCTTTCTTTCTTTCTTTCTTTCTTTCTTTCTTTCTTTCTTTCTTTCTTTCTTTCTTTCTTTCTTTCTTTCCATTGACGCCTATTCACCCATGGAATATAAGGCAAGAGTGTCAAATTCAAGGTTAATGGGCTGAATCCGGCCCGTGGGATGGTTAAATCTGGCCCATGGGGCCAGCCTGGAAATACCAAAGAACAGGCTCACGGTGCCCCTGCCAACCAAAACAGGCCACGGGGGAACATTTTTGGCCTCCATAGCCACCTGCAGCACTCTGCTGTCCAAAAACAAGCTGCACAGGGGCCTCGTGGGGCCCATCTTTGTCTGTCAGAGTTCTGCTGGAGGCTGGGGAACCCCTCCCTTGCCCCGTTTTGGCTGGCAAAGTGCTGCAGGAGGCGTCCATCCCGTCTCCCCCTCCTCTTCCCTGTCGGCCCATGGAGGAGAACTGCAATGCTGATCCAGCCCGCAAAGAAATCCAGTTTGACGTTCCTGATATAAGAGATTGGAGCTTTCAGAAAGGAAATGTTATTTGTATTGTCATGCAAGAGAAGATGAGGATTGATGCCCTCCCACCATCTTCTGCAGGAAAGATGCCATTGCACAGGGTTATACTTGTACTCCAGCCATGAAAAGCATACAGTAGCTTGCCCCAAACAAAATCACCTGTTCAGTCACTGCTGCAGAATGGCTTGAAAGGCTGGTTTTTAACTTCACAGAAGGGAAATGCAAAGTTATATTTGCAGGTATTCCAGTTGGGTTAACTGCAAGGGTTGCTCTTGAAGTCCTTCTCTGTGCTGTATCTAGGAAAGCTATGCCCCCCTCCTCCCTCCAAAAAGAGCCATTCTTGCAAACATGAGATATGCACTGGGATGCAGATGAAAGAAGAGATGGATTTTGTGGGAGGAATTTGTATTGAGGCCCGGAGATCAAATGGGTTTTGACTTGGAGAACCACCATTAGGTGCTAGGCTGGAGGTTTCTCAGTGCTGTTCTACAAATAGCTAAATTGGCAGCTCATAATTTCATGATCACAGAATCTCTAACATAATTTAATCAAGAATAAGGGGCTAGCACTGTGCCTGCCAGAACGCTGTCTGAATAACAAATCTCATTTATATTCTGAGTTAATAATTGCTTCTATATGAAATTACACTTGTCTGTAGTAGATTCAGATATTACATGCTGGACAAAGTTGTAATCTGAACTCGGCAATTGTGTCCTTCTCTATGCTTTACCTTAATCCTGTCTTTATAGTCTGAAGTATACACTTGTGTGGGATTAAAGAGCTAAGCCAATTTAGCAATTTCATTTTTTAGCAAAAAATATTTCTCAGTTGCTGTGGTGGAGTTCCAGTGTTCTGCAAATGAGTATAAGAAAGAAATTAATTGAGTCTGATCCTTCCCCTAACCCTAACCAGAAATTCTGGATTCATGGTGCTAATTCTGGTCATAAGGACTATTCCAAAAACACATGAAGTTGTATAACCAGGATGACTTAATACTTTTAAAAGAGCACTTAATACTTTTTAAAGAATTAAGTATTTAATATTTTTGAATTTTCTTCTTGAATAAAATATTTTATAACATAAGAATTCACCTTCCAGCTTGAAGAATATATTTTACCTGTTCATTTCTTTTGGGGGTTTATTTTCAACTTTCTCCAGGATTTTGAGATTCTATTATATGAATTTCCCTTGAAACCCTGGCATAAAACTGGGAGAAAGCGATTGGCCTAAATTGGGAGTGGGGAATTATGGCCCTTTTATGCCTAGTGGGCTTCAATTCCCAGAATTCCTGAGCCAGCCATGCTGACGTCCACAAGTCATAAAGGAGCCGTGGTTCCCCACCTCTGTCTTAAATCATCCAATGATCCACTTAACTGAATGCAGATTTGCCCAGTGGTCTCCCCAGTCCTAATCTAAGAGTTGAAATGCTTCATATGTTGGGTGGATGGCTCCCTTTTTCACTGTCTTGCTTGATCTCATTTAATGAGGTTTAAAAAAAACATTTTCATGCTCCTCTAGCTCTTCATTCTTAAGTTCCCTGTTCTTTGGAAACTGATCAGCCAGAACTCTGTCACGGCGACCTTGTAAGTTGCACTGAATGAGCCTAAAGCGAATAACTTTAGAAGAAGCCACTAAAGTCAAGGGCTCAAGTCAAGACTGAGGGTGACTTACAACATAACAGAATAACTTGGGATATTAGGAGTCGGTCAAAGTTTAGGAAGACAGGGATTAAATGGAACAGGAAAACCTGTCCACGAAAAGCCAATAACCAGTTAGAATGGATAGGAATGAGTCCAAGATTCAGATCTGATATCATTCTTACAAGGTAGAACAGACTAAAAAACAAATGGCACACAGGTCAGGACTGTGGTACTTTTATTATAACAGCTACAGTAACACATTATTGCAAAATTGAACATGCTTCTCCCCCCCCCCCCTTTATTTNCCCCCCCCCCCCAATTTATTTTGTGTGAACTTATGAAGAGCTTGTTGGGAGCATTTTCTCCTTTTAGTTACTTGGCTTGCGCTCAAGCCCCAATTGAGCACCACTAGCAACAGCTCTTCCATCTGTTCTTTAAGGCCATTCCCTATGCCTTCTATATCTTCCCCACACTCTCATTCCTTCACTGGGTAATAAGATCGTTGAATCCAGTACCCAGTAATGAGAAGGATACTTTATGATTAATCCAGCTACCATTCTTAGTCAATAGAAGATTGATCAATTTTATTTCATTAGGACGAGAGCTGGAAATTCTTTATAGGATTCTGCAATTTTAAGGTCTAAAACTAAGAATTAAGAATTAAAGCTGGGCAGAAATGTTGTGTAAACAGAGAGAAGATTTCCTTCAACATAGGAAAAAGAACAGCTAACATGCAATTTATTTGAAAAAAAATTTTTTAAAAAAAGTCCTGGAAATAAGCTCTGGATCTGACATGCACCTAAATGAAACACACAAAATATTTAAAAAATTATGATATTTGGGTAGTTACGAAGCACATCCAAATTCTATTGAAGTAACCAAAATATCCCTACAATCTTTAAGGCATGTCACAACTTTTGAGCACCTCTAATGTTTGGAAATTGAAAACTGAAAAATTTGTCACACCCTCTGCTTTAGAGTTGGTTGATCTTCTCTACATAGTTATTTCTTTTGTAGCTATTAATAAAAATACGTATCCAGGTCATATGGTGTCCCTGAAATTTTTATATTTAGCTGATCAAGTTTCCAGAGGTAGGTTATCCATCCCTCCATTTTGTATGAAATCTGACTATAAGATTGAGCAGCCCAAACCTTCAACTGATGAGACGTACCAATTTATCTTGTAATGGCTGACAAACATGGAAGAAGTAACGCATGTGACTATGTTATAGATGTCCATCAGTGGGACTCCTGATCCTAGGGATGCTGATATGACAATCCATTCCACTGAGTTGGCTGTCCTTTGGGAAACTGTTACTGGCCAGTTTAATGCACGCACTTATCCATTGGCTAATGATGAAATAAGGTACTGTACCTGTTTGCTTTGTTTCCTGGTTTGTATGACACCGACTGATAATTTTCTAGCTTGTGCTTCAGATATATCTTGCGCACCATGCATATACTGCATAGGTCAATCAGAATAGAGTTGGAAGGGACCTTGAAGGTCTTCTAGTCCAACCTCCTGCTCAAACAGGAGATCCTATACCATTTTTTATTTTTTTTTAATTTTGTCAATGATTATAAGGTAACAGGTATAAGTATAAACATAGTTATGAACACATGAAATGGATACATATAAGAAAAATAAAAAGAAACAATAGGACAGGGGCGGTAGGCAGGTTGGTGCATTTATGCACGCCCCCTACAGACCTCTTAGGAAAGGGGTGAGGTCAATAGTAGACAGTCTAAGGTTAAAGTTTTGGGGTTTGGGGAAGAAACCACAGAGTAAGGTAGAGTATTCCAAACATTGACCACTCTGTTGCTGAAGTCGTATTTCCTGCAATCAAGTTTGGTATGGTTTACCTTGAGTTTGTATCTATTGCGTGTTCTTGTATCATTATGGTTGAAGCTGAAGTATTCATTGACAGATAGGACATTGCAATATATAATTTTATGTACTAAACTTAGATTGGACCAAAGGCGGTGTAGTTCTAGGTTTTCTAGGTCTAGAATTTCAAGTCTGGTGGCTTAAACTATTCTGCAATGAGTAGAGGAGTAGAGAACTCTTCTTGTGAAATATTTCTGCACTTTCTCAACTATATTAATATCAGATGTGTAATGTGGGTTCCAGACTGATGAGCTGTATTCAAGTATTGTTCAAGCAAATGTTTCAGACAAGTGACTGTCCAGTCTCTTCTTAAAAACCTCCAGTGATGCAGCACATACAACTTCTGAAGACAAGCTGTTCCACTGGTAATTGTCCTGTCTGTTCGGAAGTTTTTCTTTAATTCCAAGTTTCTTCTCTCCTTGATTAGTTTCCATCCGTTGTTTCTTGTTCTGTCCTCTGGTGCTTTAGAAAATAAATTGACCCCCTCCTCTTTATGGCAGCCTCTCAGATACTGGAATACTGCTATAATTCCCCCCACCCCAGTCCTTCTTTTCTCTAGACTAGTCAAACCCAAATCCTGCACCCGTTCTTCATATGTTTTAGTCTCCAGATCTTTAATCATCTTAAGGGCCTGTCACATTGGCCGACAGATGCAAAACGCTTGTAAAAAGGACACAGCGGACGAGAAAATGTTCTATCCATTGTTATCTGCTCTCAAAAATGCCCCGAATTTGCATAAGCAGAGTGGACAACAACGGAAAGGAACGGACGGGGGGAGGACGTAGCCAGGATGAAGCCCAGGGATGGAAAGAGGATGCTCCACAGAAGCCTTAGCGGTGGACGGATGGCGAGCAGATGGCACATCCGCAGGGCTTCCGGGGGAGCACAGCGAAGAGGACGCGCAGCGAGAAAGAGCGGATGCCCAGAGCGGATGCAGATGCGGATGCAGAAGCAGATGCCAGACGGATGGAAGCGGATGCCCAGAGCGGAAGGCTATAGGAAGCCCTAGTGGATGCCTAGCAGGTCAGCACAGCGTTCACTGCACATGCGGGGAGGATGCATTGCGTCAGTCCGTGGATATAAAGGGAAGCAGCTCGCAGAGGTCACCATTCAGAGGAACAAGACCTGCTGCCAGACACAGCGCAGCGGCCAGCCAGGCAAGCCAAACAAACCCAAACAACCATGCGGGAAGAAGGAGAAGCCTCTGCCATCTGCTGCCAGCCCTGGGCAAGAGGGGACAGGCCACCATCCACCCCCTAGCCCCTTGACTCTGCTTCTGCTGGGGCTCTGCTGCTTGGGGCTGATCTCTTCTGGATGCTGGAGCGGTTCTCTGGCGCTGCCTCCTTGTGTGCTTGTGCTTCTGCTGTGCCTTACTCTACTGGCACTGCTCCTGGTGCTAGTGCTTCTGTGCTGCCTGCGCTCTACATCTTTGCTATCTCTGCTCTTCCGCGCCGTGCTGGGCGTGCGCTTCGGGAGTCTACTGAGGCTTACTTCTACTGGCACTGCTCCTGGATGCTAGCTGCTTCTGCACGTGTGCTTACTCTGCTGGCGCTGGTCCTGTCCGCTGGTGCTGCTTGCGTGCCTCCGTGGTCCTGGGCTGGTGCTTTCTCTGCTGCTGCTGATCCCTGGTCCTGCTGTCTGTGCGGCTGCTGGTGGGGCTTACACTGCTGTGCTGCTCGCTGCTCCGTGCTGGTGCTGGTGCTGCTGCTGCTGCTGCTGGTGGTCCTGCTTTTGTGCTAGCTGTGTGTGTGTTGCTGGCTGATGGTGTGGTGGTGGTGGGAGGAGCAGTCCCTACGAACCTCGAAGCCGCCTCTGATGAGGGCCCGATATGGCCCTGCACAGCAGGGAGAGAGGGCAGACGCGGAGTGAACAGGGAGAAGAGGCAATACTGCAATCGGAAAGGAGAACATATGGGATGCAGTGCTGGGAATGCTGAGGGAGAACGAGTAATCTATGGGAAGGGACACAGGCTTATCGAGACAGCCCAGAAAGGAAGATAACAGGCTGCTTGGAGGAGAGAAGGCGGAGAGCCTGGGCTACACTTCGTAGGTGCTCCTCGGGGCTGGAATGGAAGCACATGCGACAACCTGGTACGGGAAGCGTGCACCTCAAGAAATCTGGCCAGGCCAACAGGTCAAGCGTGGACGATCAAAGACCAGCGTGATGGCCAAGTGCAGCTTCTTGGAGGGTTGAGAGTCCAGCACTGAGAGCAGGCCCCTGCTGTCTACCCTCACTCGTCAGGGCAGGACCTGGCTAGGCCAGTCCTCGTTCTGGCAAGAGTCAGCTCCTGTGTCCAGGCAGGTACTGGTGGAGCGTTCCCACGACAGAGAACCCCCTGCACAGCTGCACTACCCTGGTGGAGCGGCATAGGAGGAGCACCCCTGATGCAGTGGTGGGAGCAGAGGGAGGGCACGTTCCAGCCACAGGCAACTTCCCACTTCCCCCCCAACTCCACCTCCGAACAGAAAGGCAGAGGAGCAGAAACGGAGGGGCAGAGCCAGCACTGTCCTGCTGAGATCAAGGGGACGCACCAGTCGAAGGCAGCGTAGAATCTCATTCTCTCAGCTGGTAACACACGACGTACCATCCTCCAACACAGCAAGCCCTATCGCTCACCTACGTCCAACCAGACCCTTATGAACCATGTCAGGAGATCACAGTACCAGGTGTAGAAAGGACAGGATCAGCCAAGTCTTCTTCACAACCCTCCAGACCAGCTGAAACCTGGCGTCCCAGCCCAGTCCAGGCCTAGGCTCCTCCACCCCAGGTTGATGTCACTGCCCTTCAAGGTGTCCACAGGCCGCTATGCTAACCAAGGCTACGCTACCAGGATGCATCCAGCAGGGCGACAGCGGAGCCGGGCGTTGCCGAGGTCGCATGGCACGAGGCGTAAGTCGGTACGCCACCAGAGGAGTGCCGAGGCCGTACGGCGACCAATGGCCCCACCATGCCACAAGCCGACGCCATGGCCCACAGGATCGCCCCACCAGCAGGAGCACGCCGACGAGGAGCGAGATGCTTTGCCGGATGCCTGCACGCTCGCTCGAGATGGCATCCCGGCAGTTACACTCTGGCTCCTTCCGTCCCACGGCTCAGCAGCCCAAGCCCGGCCTCAGGAACATCTGTCGATCGGGTGATGTGGGGCTGACACCGATGTCCTGAGGAACGGGCTGTGCAACATTTACGGAGGACTGAGCCGAGCGTCCTCTGAAGCTTCCTCCACACACTTCCCGGGTTGTCTCTCGGGGTCCAGGCACCATCAATGACGGCCTCAGACCAGCAGCGTCCGAAGCAGGCAGCCACTGCCACAGCCACGCTGGACCCTTCACACCGTGAGACTGGCGCACACGCTCAGAGGTGACGCAAGAGAGAGTGCCAGTGACTGAGTGGCTAACCTGTATGACTTTATCTTTTGCTTTGGACACTTGACTTGGGACCATTTTCTGTTGACAGCTTTGTTATTAAGTTAAGATTATCTTTGTCCTTCAGGCACCACTTGCTTCCATCTATTTTAGTTGAATAATGTCTTGGGTGGAAAACTTTTAGAAATGCGTTTGAAGCTAGCTTTTGGGCTATGCTTTGGTGGGATGGTTAGAGATAGCGGCTGACTACCGTGTGGATGCGGTAATAGCTGTGGGATGGGCGAAGGATACCTTTGGGGATTGGTACGTAGTAGCTTGTGGGATGGGCAGGGATACCTTTAGGGATGGTTAAGTAGCTGTTGGAATGGGCAGGGATGACCTGTAAGGTGGTTAATAGCTTGTGGGATGGGCAGGGATACCTGTGGTGATGAGTAATAGCTGTGGAACATGGCGTAATAGCTGTGGGATGGGCCAGGGATGAACCTTTGGGTATGGGTATAGCTGTGGATGGGCAGTACTGTGGTGATGGGCAGCGATTACCTGTGAGGATACGGTGAGAGGATAGCTGAAACCTCCAGTGCCAAGAGTAGTGGGACTTGTATGGTCCGACCCTCCCAGGTGCCCACAACCTATGGCCCTTATTAGCAATAACAATGTAATCATTGAATCCAACACAGTGTCAACATAAACACAACCTCTGTTAATTAAACACGCCATGGTCTCATTGTAGGCCAACCAGACATACAGGGCCACAATCTCATCCGTGTGATGAGACAGGACTGAAGAACAGCATTCCATTAAGCATTTGCCATCCTGTCCTTGCCCACTCCCACTGCTCCCACTGGCGGAGGTGCACCAGTGTTTCAGGAGGTTGCCGCTGCCTACTTCTTCCCTTCTATGGGAAGCTCTGTTGGGGCCTGCACATTCCACAGCTATCTACTCCGAAATGTGTTGTCGCCTTGCCTCATTCACCAGGCTCCATGTCCCATGGCTCTTTGTTGGTGATTCCACAAGGCCTGTTCTGAGCACATGCTGCAGCGACGACCCGGGTAGCGGGGTGCGCATGAGATTGTGCAGGGATGCAGCAAGCTTCCCACAGTATCGTCACTGCACGGTCTCTGCGGCGTGCTGCATGGTTGGTGAGAAGTACCTGGAACCTGTTGGCCAGGATTGCCAAAGGCATTCTCCACCACCCGTCTTGCCCTGGACATGCCTGTAGTTGGAAGATCCTCTCTTCACCGGTGAGGATCTGGGAAGGTAGGGCTTCATGAGGTAGGTTCGTGAAGCGAGAAGGCGTCATCCCCCATGATGAAGTAGGGCGCACATTGTGTGTGTCATTGGCAGGAGGTCTGGATCTGGGAAGCCCACCATGAGGTTGGTGTTCAGCCTCTCCTTGGAGAGCTCACTTGCGTGTATACCTGGGGCATCTGAAGCTGACCCGGTTGCCTGAAGCATCGATTGTACATAGATTGTAGCCAGCGTCGCCATTGGCGAGAGGTGATGCTGAAGAAGCCCTTTGTAGTTGAAATTAATGGTGGACCCTGACGTGGCTGAGCTTTGCAGGCCACGTGCCTTTCCCATCTATGGCTCCAACGGTGTTGGTGGAAGTTCCACTTCTGATACTATGCTCTGCAACTTTCTTCAAGCCTTCTTCAGTGGAAGGGGCACTGGAGTAGGACTCCTCCACGTATTGCTTCCGTATGGATGGCCTGCACCACTTCTCTGACCACAATGCTGCATATGTTGTGTGGACCCTTCAGCCATACTGCCATGTTCCTTGTACTGATTGGTCCCGGAGGCCTAGGCAGGTTGCAGAGTCAGTGCCACCTTCAGCCCAGGGTCCAGGCTGGGCCAGCAGTTGGTGTTGCCTTGGTTCACCTCGGGTCTCAGCCGGCGCTTCACAAACTTTATCCAAACATGCGCTGGTGGCATCCTGATGAAGTTCTGGAATGCATGAATGTCTTTCGGTTCCTCAGCTCACCATCAGCTTGTCATACAGTCCATACTCGGGCTCTTTCGCGATCCCTTGCGGACCCAGACACTTCTTGGACGCCTCCTTTCTTCCCGTAACAACAGGCTGACAAAGAACCTGTAGAGGGCTTCGCATGATTCTAGAACAATGGCGGTTACCAAAAGGGAAGTGTGCGACGAATCCATGGTGGAGATGACTGGGACTGTTGCTGAAGAGCAAAGAGCAAATAAGTCAGGGCAGGTCTGCACCAGAGGGTTGCTGGGACTTGAAAGTGAGATCCAGGTGATTTCCCCCTTTTTATAGAAATATTGTTTTCCGCTTAGGTGTCCTTCCACATTACTCAGCATTCTCCAGACATCCTAAATATCCGAGATACATCCCTGTATACCAACGTTTTTTCCTTTAATGCCTTTATATGCCGAGCGCTATCTGCTTTCATCCTTTTCTACTCGTGCTCAAGTCGATGGATGCTGGACGGATAAGAAAAAGATGAAAAACGGAGGACCAGTGAGTCCAGAACGGAAAGGCATCACGGTTAACAATGGATGGCAAGTGTTTCTCTCCATTTTACATCCTCTTTCCATCCGTTGGTGCAGTGTGACATGGGCTTTAGTTGTTCTTCTTTGCATTTCTTCCAAAGTCTCAACATCTTTTTTGTAACGTGTGACCAAAACTGGATGCGGTCTTCCACGTGTGGCCTTACTAAGACTTTATAAAGTGGTACTAATGCTTCATGTGATTTTGATTCTGTGCCTCTATTTATACAACCAAGGATTGTATAAGCTTTTTTGACTGCTGCCACACACTGCCGACTCAGGTTTGAATGATCATCCACCAGGACTCCAAGGTCCTTCTCACAGTTACTGTTTTTAAGCCAGGTTTCGCCTAATCTGTACTTGTACCTTTGGTTTTTCCTGCCTAGGTGTAAAATCTTGCTTTTCTCCACATTAAATTTTATGTTGTTGGATACAGCCCATTGTTCAAGTCTGTCATGGTCTTTTTGGATTCTGAACTTGTCTTCTGGCATGTGGGCTACTCCTGCCAACTTAGTGTCATCTGCAAATTTGATGAGTTCCTTTTCTATTCCCTCATCGAAGTTATTTATGAAGATATTGAAGAGTACTGGGCCTAAGATGCAACCTTGTGATACCCCACTGCTAACTTCCCTCCATGTAGATGTGCTTACATTAAAAACTACTCCTTGAATATGGTTTGTCAGCCAGCCATCTGGTGGTGATGCTGTCTACCCCAGAGTCAAGCAGTCTTCTTTGAAGCACCCGAATTTTAGAACCTCTTGCTGATTGTATAAGCTGTGGTTGAGATGTAGGCTATACACACTACTGTATAACATTTTTTGACTTGTTCTTCAACCTCAGTTCTTGTTCACTGATGGGAAGGATTGCATCATACCAATTTGTTCTGGTGATGGGATTCCCACCCTCTCAGACTGAACATCTATATATCCAGTTTCCTGAGTGGCAAAGTTCATGGGTTCCAGAGAATTGGTAAAATGAATGATTAATTCCACCAGTACTTGCATTTGGCCATATGTCTTGCTGCATATCATCATGCTGATATGAGGGGAAAACAGGTCCACAGAATCAATTTTATGTCTGCAAAGGTCATGACTTGAATGACTGTGTTTCACAATTGACATGCTAAAGCAAGAATGTGATCCTTTCTGTATTTTGTCCTTTTGTTTTTATGCCAGGAAGAGATTTCAGCTCTCTTTGTCTATTACAGATGCAAGACTAATTAAGATGTATAGTTAAGATCTTTATCCTGTATTTTTCCAAGGATCGTACCAGATCTGAAGCACAGAACACAGATGAGGCTCTGATTAGATTGTGTAAATATATATATATATATATGTGTGTGTGTGTGTGTGGGGGTTGTGTGTTGTGTGGTTGGTTGGGGGTGTTTTGTTGGAGTGCACTATTCCAAGGGGCTTCGCTTCGGGTATTATCCCACGTTCATTGAAGTGCTTTTTTTTTAAAGTTTTGGGTAGCCAACAATTTTCAAGCAGAATTCCCTCAATCTGGCCCATGCATCAGGCGCCCCTTTTCCCTGTATTTAAAAGTTTTGTTATGTGGGTGTCAGGTCTGCACAGCCAATTTGGTTTTTTAAATTTGAGGGCTAGCCTAAATCCGCTGATTGGTTTTTTGGGGGATCTTTGGTTCCCCCCTGTTGGTTTTTTATTGGACCCTTGAGTTTGTTTTGATTTTGGTGGGTTTTTCTGGTTTTTTGCTTCTTGTCTGGTTTTCTTGCTGATTGTTTTTGGGCTATTGCCTGGCAACAGCCTCTTCTGTTTTCTTGTTTGGAGGTTTCAGTAAGCAGCTTGGCTTTTGGTGGTGAAATGGACGGCTGCTACTCATTACAAGCTGCCATGTCATAGCAAGGTTTTTTCACCTGGGTTGCCTGGTGGGGGGGGTGTTTGAAGTTGGAGGCATCAGAGGGGAGTCTGTTTGTTGCCAGGGGTGTCTGCTTTTTTGTGGTTGTGAGTCTTTCTATTTGAGAGTGCAGGTTTTCCAAATGATTGACAGTCTGCTGGAATCATCTCTTCTCTATTCATGCCTTTCAGGTCTTTTTTCAATCTCTATGGCTTCTCTGATGATTCTGTGGGCTGGGTTTTTCTTAAGTTGGGCTAGGGCTTTTTTAGTTCCCATTGGAAAGTTGGTGTGTTGTGACCTGTGGTTTTTCATGTGTTTGGATCATAGTGGAGGAGGTGGTGTTCCAGGGCCTTTTTTTTTACGGCAATTTTTTTGTGATTCCATCTAGCGGCGGGTTATTTATTTCTTTCCTATTGGTCTTGTCCAATGTATGTGGCCGGTGCATGATGACAGGAGAAACTCGTCATATATGCACTTGGTTTTCCAGGTCAATTTTGTCTTTGGGGGGGTTTTTTTTTAAGGATAGCGCTTGCTATTTTTTTTTTTTTGTCTGTTTTTTGAAAAGGCAAGTCCCCCTTGATGTGATTGGCCTGTTTTGTAGTTTCTTAACTGATTACTGATTTTATCTGTAGTACCTCTTATGTAGGGCAGGACAGCTGTTCCATAGGTCTGTTGGTGTTCTAGGTCTCTGTTATATCTTGGTGTGTTTTTGTGGATCCAATTGGTGATTTTGTTTTTTTGGAAGCCATTGGCTGTCAATACTTCAGTCAGGGTGCATAGTCCAGTCTTTATATGTGTCTTGTCTGCAAGGCGTTTGGTTCTGGTAATTAGTGTTTTCGCCACGGAATTTATCCGTGCTGGGTGGTGGTGGGATTGGGCATTGAGGTTTCCCATTCATGTTTTCATCAAGGATCCTTGGAGCTTAATTGTTTTCTTGCAGATGTTTCATTACCCAAGTAGGTAACATAATTGGTGCAGGGTTGGGGGAGGGGGGAAGAGGAGGAGGAGGAAGACAACAAACACCATGGTTTCCTTGGTGCTCTCTGAGGTTGGTTGTTTTTTTTGCAAATGTTAATTTTCCAACTAGGTAATTAGTGCTAGAAGGAAGTAAGGGTTGTGAAGAGGAGGAAGAAAAAGGGAGGAGGAGGAGAAGGAGATGGGGGAGGATTGTGGGTTACTTGGCGCTGAGCTTGGTTGTTTTCTTGCAGACATTCATGACCCAAAACTAACAGATAACAGATAATCAGAGTTGGAAAGGATCTTGTAGGTCATCTAATCCAACTCCTCGCCCAAGCGGGAGACCCAGCAGCATTTCTGACAAATGGCAGTCAATCTCTTCTTGAAAGTCTGAAGTGATGGCACATCATCAGTGTTGATAAGAGATGGAGTTGTCTCTCAAGTGATATTCTCATCAATGCGTTCCAACCTCTTGCCCCAAAGATGCCAACCATAGAATCTTGTGCAGAAGATCCAACTCTCGATTCTCCCAGGATAGATATGAATGAAAAGTTAGTATCCCTTTTCATTTAGCAAAGGTTCTCCTGTACCATATTAAATTCTATAGAAATGACCAATGTTTAGGCATCGTGACTTTTAGCCAGTGGGATTTATGGGTCTGTGCTTTTCTGCATTTAATAAAATTGAGCATTGGAGAGCCTGCAAAGGGGTTGTAGTATGTAGAGTGAATTGGTATTGCCCCAGCCATCTTGCTTATTCTGTTTTCTTATTTTTTAAAAAATTTATATTTGCACCTTAGTATTTGAATTACTGTTAGGCTGTTTTTATTGTTAAGGTGACTGTATACCCCACAGTCTGTGAGATGGGTGTCTACTTAAATCTACTAAGTAAATAAATATCAGAAGAATTACCAAAGTAACCTCAGACGCAACTTGCATAAGAAGAAAATATCAGTGCACAAAAGAACCAGCACATGTCTTGGCCAGTGTAATGGTTATTGATATTTATATCCAAAATCTACAGCTTGTTCCATTTGCGATAGACATGTAGAGATGTTCCAGGTTCAACGCAAGCCAATTTTACCAGAACTTAAGGTTTGTGGGCAACCCAATAATGGTGGTTCATCTTGAAAGCGCTACAGATTTTCTGTGTCTACTTTGCTGTGTAGATTAAAATGGTTCTTCCCATCTCCTCTTAAAAAAGATACCTCTTTTGATCATTATTAGCTCTTCTCTTCTCTTTTTTTCAAAAATGCCGTTTATTTGCAAAAGTCAACCAACACCATAAACACATCCGTGCTTAAACGTTTGCACGTCCTCCAGAAATATTATTTCTTTTTGAGAAGAAGAAAAAATAAATAAAGTTAAGCTTGCTCCCTTTGTTATTTCTTCTAAGAGGAAAAAAATAATACGTAACCTGCCTTTTTCCTCTCTGTTTCTCACACCTACCTGAACATTTGAATTATTAGCCATTTCCCAAAAAACGACAGGCAGCGAAAAGCAGCTGTGGAGAATTCCCCTGCAGCCTTCAAGTAGCTGTGGATTTAAACACACACACACACACCCACACACACACACACAAAAGGAGAAAGAATGCTGTTGCCATTTTGAACTGGAAAATGGAACAGATGATAAGTTGGGAATTGCACAAAGCCTCCAGAGCATGTCCTCCTCTGAGCAACTCTGAAGAAACAAATTCCCACCCCAGGTGACTGATAATGGAATACCTTCTCCTCATCCTTCTTCTAAGGCTGAGGATAATGATGGATGGAGGAAGATCTGAACCCTGTTGGACCTGGAGGACAGTTTACCAGCTGCAGCAAAGTCATCACTCTCACGAGTTAGAAAGTACCAGCTGATACCTGCCATATTTCCTGTGGTGCTTCCTCCCTTCGCCCAAGACCACAGTGACAACCGACTGCACTAATAACCTAGATTTGGTACTTCAGAGAAGATGTTAGATTTCCCTGGCATTGCATAATTCATTCCATTTCTTCTAGGCTTCAGGAAGGGAGAAAGGGAGGGATGCAAATTCCTGAAGTCACCACTCCTGACTTCCAAAAGTCCTATCCAGCTTCCTTCGCTCCTGGCATTATGAGCATTTTCCTGAAATAAAGACCCAGTTACAAGCAGCTCCTTGGAATTGTAAAATCCAGAAGCCTTTTTTGTTTTGTTTTGTTTTTTTTCCAGGAAAGCAGAGCCCTAAAGTAAACTGAATTGTGCTCTCTGTTCTGTTCTGTGTTTGGATTTTCTCTTCTGCATGAAGGCAGAGTGCATTATAAAAAGCCTCAGATGTGTATTAACATCTGCTCCAGTGAGCAATCAACCCATGAGATCACGGTAATATTTGTGTGTGTATTTTCTCCACTCTCTCCATGCTATTTATAGGCTACTCGGTAACAGTGAAGTCTCTGAACAGCTTACAGAGAAAAACCCAAGAGAATACTTCTATTCTTCTCATGAATTGTGGATCTCCAGTTTCTATCATCACCTTTAAACAAAATAAGAGTTGGAAGGGACCCTGGAGGTCTTCTAGTCCACCCCCCCCTTTTCAAGTAGGAGACCCTATACTATTTCAGACAAATGGCTGTCCAGTCTCTTCTTAAAAACTTTCAGTGTTGGAACATTCACAACTTCTGGAGGCAATTTGTTCCACTGGTTAATTGTTCTCACTGTCAGGAAATTTCTCCTTAGTTCTAGGTTGCTTCTCTCCTTGATTAGTTTCCAACCATTGTTTCTTGTCCTGCCTTCAGGTGCTTTGGAGAATTGGTTGACCCCATCCCCACCCTCTTCCCTGTGGTAGCCCCTCAAATGCTTGAAAACTGCAATCAGGTCTCCCCTAGTCCTTCTTTGCATTAAACAAGTCAGACCCAATTCCTGCAAACATTCTTCAGATGTTTTAGTCTCCAGTGCCCTAATCATCTTTCTTAATCTTCTCTGCACTCTTTCCAGAGTCTCAACCTCTTTTTTACATTGTAGTGACCAAAACTGTATGGAGTACTCCACTTGTGCTTTTACCAAGGTATTATAAAGTAGTTGCAATTTCTAACGGAATAACAAAGTTGATATTGATATTAGCAATAGCAATAGCATTTGGACTTATATTAACACCCCATGATGCTTTACAGAACAATCTGGGCAGCTTATGATGTCAGCCTATTGCCCAAAACAATCTGGATGCTCATTTTACACTGACCTCAGAAGGATGGAAGGCTGAGTCAACCTCGAACCTGTCAGGATCAAACTCTAGACTGTGGGCAGAGTTAGCCTGCAATACTATGTTCTAACCACAGTGCCACCAGGACTTCTATTCATCTCCAACGCAGCTTGAACTGGTACAAACTGGAGTCCAACATTTAGGCTTCAGACAGGGAAGTTGTGATGGTGTACACAACACCAACAAACCAGTCAGCCTCTTCCACTGTTGCTAGCCAGACACTTGATTGCCCAAAATATACAACAACTGATCCATCTTCCCATGCATACCTTGTCAGTCCTTCCACATGCTGCTGTTGCTTTTCTCCCAGATTCCTGCTTTCTTAATGATTTTCACTGTGGAGAATGGACAAGGTTGGTGCCACTGAAGCACCCTCTCAAAGGTGCTTTTTTTTAAAGAGGCAACTGGACTTTCTGGTTTTTCTTTGAAGACGTTTTGCTTCTCATCCAAGAAGCTTCTTCAGCTCTGACTGGACGGTGAAAGAGACCACCTATGTCAAAATTGAACAGCCCTCTCTCAACAGAGAGGGAAGGATATAACATCATCTATCGCCAGTCTACAGTTCCAAGAAGACTTCACACCCATTTGCACGATTCAAGTGACCCTGAGGACACAGACAAACCTCTAAGTGGCCTCAACAGCCCTCTAAAAGAACACAAATGACCAGCTATCTGCAAGGAGTATAAATCGTTCCATTCCCCACCATCCTGTCAGAGCTGAAGAAGCTTCTTGGATGAAAAGTGAAATGTCTTCAAAGAAAAACCAGAAAGTCCAGCTGCCTCTTGAAAAAAAAACACCCTTGGGATAACCGCAACCTGGATGACTGAGAATCTCTACAGACATTGAAGGATCCTCCTGTCTCCTTTTCACACTACCTGGGAGTAAAAGCCACCAGGGAGAATTCTTAAGAAGATCCAATTTGCAAGAAGGAAGTTCTGTGGCTCTTCAGGTTGAGACAAGCACATAATCTTCCCAGCAAGTAGCTCCAGAGCAAAGGTGTTGGTGGACTGGAGTGTGAGTTCAAATTAATCCCAAAGAACAGTTTATGGAAAAGAAGAAAAACTTCGCCCTCCCTTCCTCTTGCTGACTACTGCCATATAATAAATACACCAAATATCAGATTAAAAACAAACATATTTATCATTAGTGGCAGAACATTGTTAAAGATAACCTGACTCCCTCACAAATCTGCCTAACAAACAAACTCCAGAGATCCTGGTGTCAGCCTTGGAAGCCATGTTTTATTTGGAAGCTTCGAGGCTGCCACATTTAGTGCCTGGGAAATTGGAAGGGGGGATTTCTTAGTGAGGTTGAAGATTAGACACAGCAACATTCTTTCTCAGAGAGTCAAGGACATGTTGCCCTGCACTTGGAGAGGAGTGTCTGGAGGAAGATCTCCAGTTGGGACGAAGATGTGATTGGGCCATGTGGTGGACCTGAAGACCTCTAAGGTCCCTTCTTCCAACTCTGTTATCCTGTTATTATTCTGGGTGGAAAGCTTTGCTTGAAGAAAGTTTAGCTACCAAGGGACCATCTTTTCTTCAAATTTCAGAAACAAAACAAAACAAAAGAATACATTTTATGGATACTGGCAAAGAGGAAGGGAAGGAAACAAACATTAAACCTCCCCTATCCCTATATATAAGAAGTATTTATCTTAGAATAGAATGTTTCATTAATCACACAGGGAAACCATTTGCAGCTATTTTCATTTAAATTTTCAGTCAAATGTTCAGATTTGCATCTCTTTGAACTATGTTACACCAGTAATTGGGGATGAATATTTTAAATCAGTCTTGAATCACTCTACTCCATGTAGACCAAATAAACTATATGTTCATGTGTAGACTGCTAATATATCTTCTCCCAGCTTCTCCTCAGCCTGACAGATGGAATGTGTTAGGAATATAAGTCACCTAACAGGTATTTGGCTTAGAAATATATAAACCAGGATATACATTTTAAAACTGTATCTTTAAGAAAATGCAAAACTGTAATTAGGTGCAGTTTCTCAAACGACCATAAGATGGAGCCAGAAACCTGGGTTGTTTAGACTGAGTCTCAGAAGAGAGTGTATCTCTGTTTCCTTCTGTTGGAAAGTATTGCCGTTCCTCCATTTTTCCAAATTGACTGCTCTTTCTGGATTTGATGTAAGTTTGTTACTGAACTGTTTTTGACACTGGAATTTGATATTTGGATTATCCCTGGATTGAAAAACTGACTGATTTACCTATGAATGACTTTGGACTGCTTATCTTAAACTTTGCTTAACGTTTCTGGAAGTAAAAACCTACATTTACTGTACAGTGTATCTGTGTGCTCTATGTGTATTATTCAAACACTCCTCTCAAATACGTCTCCCTGTATGCGCTCATTCTCCTAATGGGGAATTACCTCAACAGAATGTAGAATGAAAATTAGATATATCAGCCACTGGGAATATTCACTAGGTTTGGTGGAAGGAGGAGGGAATGTTTAAACACTTCCTGTTTATCAGCAAGCCAAATCATCGAGGGAAGATGATAAAGGGGAGTTGTAGGCACCCTAAAGATCACTGTGTGTCTATAATGAGAAATTAGGCTCAAATGACATTAAGGTAAAAGTAAAGGTTCCCCCTGCACATATGTGCTAGTCGTTTCTGGCTCTAAGGGGCGGTGCTCATCTCCATTACAAAGCTGAAGAACCAGCGCTATCCGAAGATGTCTCTGTGGTCATGTGGTTGGCAGGACTGAATGGCAAAGGCACATACAACACTGTGACCTTCCCACCAAAGGGGTCCCTATTTTTCTACTTGCATTTTTTTATGTGCTTTTGAACTGCTAGATTGGAAGAAGCTGGGACAAGTAATGGGAGCTCACTCCATTACGCAGTGCTAGGGATTCGAACTGCCGAACTGCCAACTTTTCTGATTGACAAGCTCAGCATCTTAGCCACTGAGCCACCGTGTTCCCTCTCAAATGACCTTAGGCTGCACAAAAAAAGGAAGGTCAACCTATTCTCCAAAGCATTTAAAGGCAGGACAAGAACCAATGGATGGAAACTAATCAAGGGCAGAACCAACCTAGGACTAAGGAGAAATTTCCTAACAGTGACAGCAATTAACCAGTGGAATGGCTTGCCTTCAGCAGTTGTGGATACTCCATCACTGGAGGTTTTTAAGAAGAGACTAGACAGCCATTTGTCTGAAATAGTATAGGGTCTCCAACTTGAAAACAGGGGGTGGACTAGAAGATGTCCAGGGTCCCTTCCAACACTGTTATTCTTCCATTCTGTTATCTTTGCCACTATTACACATTGGCTATTACATCTGAAGAAGATAAAGTAGAACCTATAATTTAACTGTCATTATTATCCTGGTTCTTAACAGAGACAAAGTCACATCTAGAAATTTCAGTGTGTAACTCTACATAAGCAGAAGCTTCTATGTTCCTTTTAAAAACAGCAAACAAGTCATCATGCAGGATAAGAAAATATATACAAGCTTTTATCATCTTAGGAATGAGTTGTTTGTACTCCAAAGGAGTTTTGTCTTCACAGTTGTCTCTGTGCGTGATTATTTAAAAAAAAAGTTGAGTTGTATATGCAAAAGAGCAATGAAACTTCTTGTCTGCCAGGTGAGCTAGTCCTTGAGAAATCTCTCCAGGATTCCTGGTGAATTGTCTCTACAGTTGCTGGTCTTGATGTTCAACCTCTTTGTTATTTCCTCATTCACTTTCCTCATTTGCTTTTCCCATGAGAAACAGCAATGACCTCCTTTCATCGTGGTTCCTTCACCTTAGAGAACAGGCAGACTTGTATCATATGAAAAGAAGTTATTGGAAACATTGCGGAGGAACACAGATAATGCAGGGATGATGTCAAAATCTTCAGTGGGCACCTGAAGATTTCTTGTAGAATTGATGGAAAACGTCTACAGATTTCTTGTAGAATTGTCTGAGAACTTCTACAGATTTCTTGGAGAATTGTCCAAGAACTTCTACAGTCATCTTCAAGGATCACAATGGGATATATTTTGTGAGTGCTGAAACCAGCACTCTATTTTAAGAACAACAATCTGCATTGTGCCACTGAATTTGAATTTAGAGCAGAAATATAATTGTAGTTTTATCAGGTAGGAATCTATTCAGGAGAGTTATAAAATTTTATTAGACATCTCCTGATATCATCAACTCTTATGTGAATTATTAAAATAAGGCAGAATCAGGATGTGTCATTATTGCTACTACTTTCTTGGTAGTAGCATGAAATATTATCCCTTTCTCACTCTATAGATATAGATATATTAAGCATGGATTACTGATAAGGTCCATCAATTCCAGAGGATAAAACATACAAAGAACGGTTGCAGAAATGGGGTGTGTCTATTTTAATTAAAAGAAGGATTAGGGGAGACATAAAAGCAGTCATCCAGTATCTCAGGGGCTGCCCCAAAGAAGAGGGAGTCAAGCTATTCTCCAAAGCACCTGAAGGCAGGACAAGAAGCAATGGATGCAAATTAAATCAAGGAGAGAAGCAACCTAGAACTAAGGAGAAATTTCCTGACTGTTAGAACAATTAATTAGTGGAACAACTTGCCTCCAGAAGTTGTGAATGCCCAACACTGGAAGATTTTAAGAAGACATTGGACAACCATTTATCTGAAACCATTTCCTTCAACAGGGAGTTGGACTAAAAGACCTCCAAGTTCCTTTCTGTTATTCTGGTTTGACTGACTGATTGATGCTGCTAATTCTCCTGTCTCATTTCTCGGTAGTGTACAAACATCCACCTGTAAAGATGTTCAAAACTAAAAACAAAACTCATGAAAATCCAGCAGTCCAAAAGCTGTATGAAACTCTATCTCCTTCACTCAATACTCAACAACCCCAAACCCCAATCTTTTTAAAAACGTGGTGAAATACATATAGTTGAATTGCAAAGAACAATAAAAATTGCTGGTATTGTATGAATAATGCCCTATTTCAAAACTCCAAACCTCCCCTGTGCATTTTTTTAACACTGCAGAGACAATAAAAGCCCGTGGAGATAACATGGGTAAGAGCCATCCAGAAGTGGTATTCAGCAGTTTCTGACCAATTCTAGAGAACCGGTAGCAGAAATTTTGAGTAGTTCGGAGAACCGGCAAATCCCACCTCTGACTGGCCCCGCCAACCCCATCTAACCTCTGCCTCCCATTGAGTCCCAGCTGATCAGCTGGGTCTTCTTTGGTTGCCCTGCACAGAAGAATGGAGCTGGAAAGCAGGTTAGTAGGGTGGGGAGGGAATAGGGATTTTGCGAACCGGTAGTAAAAAAAAAATGAATCCTACCACTGCAGCCAGCTATCTAAAGGTGAAGCTTTAGAGCCCCAGCACCAAGGACCTGAACCATCAAAACCAGTGCCCTCAAAGGCAAACCCCATGAAGCACTTCAGAAAAATATCATACTTTATTATTATTATTATTACTATTTATTATTGAAAAGTCAGAACCGTGGGACTTCCATCCCTTTCCATCAAGGGGGCTGAAAATCCTGTCCTATTCCTTTAACAAGCCTAGATCCATATGCTAAATTTTAACTCCACACGAAACAAATCATGACAAGCAATGTCGTTTTATGTATTTTCACGAACAGGAAAAGTCAATTGGAAAGGACTTGGAAGGACACATCNAAACAAATCATGACAAGCAATGTCGTTTTATGTATTTTCACGAACAGGAAAAGTCAATTGGAAAGGACTTGGAAGGACACATCAACTTCAAAAAGTCACTAAACAAACTAGACTTACAATCATTTGTTTAGCGACTTTTTGAAGCTGACGCGGCCTTGGAAAAGGATGAACACGAGAGAAAGTTCTTGGCTTACATTTGTTTTATGTCCCATTTGTTTTTATGACTGTTTTGAAGTTGCAACCTTATTGAAAAAGGCGATTGATGACTGTTTTTTCAAACTTATAACCATTGCAGTTTTCCCCATGGTCACGTGAACAAAATTCAGTCGCTTGGCAACTGACTCACGTTTATGACGGTTGCAGTATCCCGGGATCTTGTGATCAATTTTTGAGACCTTCTGACAAGGAAAGTCTACGGGGAAGCCAGATTCACTTAAAAACTGTGCTACTAACTTAACAGCTGCTATGATTCGCTTAACAATGATGACAAGAAAGCAAGTTGTAAAATAAGCAGAACTCCATTAACAACTGTTTCACTTAGTAACAGGAATTTTGGACTCCACTGTGATTGTAAATCGAGGTACACCTGTACTAATTCAAGCCTAGAAATTTTTTAAAGATGGTAGTATTTGAATTAGCATGTCCACAACACCATTTCCCTTGGCTTTAACTGTCAGAGAAACCAATATTTAGTTCTATTTGTTAAAGGATGATTAAAAATTGTTTATTTTATAGCCCTGTCCCATAAAAAGTAGTAAGTCGCTATCTTCTTTCTGTTTTGTGTCATAAAACCTGAAAGCCAGGACTCCACACAACCACTCAAATAAGAACATTATTTTGCTGTCTAAGAAAATACTACACAACAGCCAATAGAATACATGGCTTTTGCCACAGGAACAGGAAACTCAAGTTCAAAGCCCAAGAGAAGGTATAAATATGGTTTCATCATTAAACCATCTTTCTAATCAGCCTCCATGTTTTCAGTGTCTTTCTCCCGGCTTGGAACCGAACCAGATGGACATTTCTTCCAACAATGCCTAAGAGAAAATCTAAAAATGGCCAGTGAAAAGTTGGAATCCCCCCCCCGCCCAGTCAAGTGGAAAAGTTACTTCCTGCTCTAAACCTGATCATGTTTTCCCCAACACTGAATTAAATGAAAAACAGCCTTCTCCCTTGTCTTAAATTATTAGTTAATTAGCCTTGACTAAGAGACAACAATGTGCTTGTGTTGGCAAGCTGTGAAAAGAACATACTTTGATTGAGAAGATCAATGGTGTTGTTTTTCCCTCCGACTCACAAATAAGCAAGCCACTGGGTTGTAAGTTTCATCCATCCCTCTCATTTGGCAGGCAAGCTGGAGATATTGACAGATCAGCAGAGAAAACACTATGACAAGCTGTCACTCAGAACATATTAAAGAGACATCCTTCTTAAACCAGGAAATGAGATTTAGAAGACAAGACCTACCTGTGTTAACTTCTAACACAATCCTTAGATACAACAAAGTCATCCAAAGCTTGAAGCCCCTGTAAGCGTTATTGCTATTTATTCCCAACTAAGGAAACTCCCAGTTTGCCTTCACTTCAAAGTTTCAACAAATGACTTAATGACCTCTCTGGAAAGATGACACAAACCACACACTAATATAAGAGATGGAAACTTACAGGCAAATATATGTGTCCCAGATTAATGTTGCAGGATCCAGTCTGGGTTAATCACTAGGGACCAGAAATTTAGTCTTCCGAGGTTTCAGACTCGATCTGGAGCCCTTTATTTTCATTTTGAAATGCAATTCTGTCCAGCACAGAAAAAGATAAGAGAGATAGAAGGAGCAGTGTTCTTCCCTTCTCTTAAATGCTTAACCAAGACAAGGATTAAGCTAAAAATTGTTAATTGGTCTTTTTGATTGACTTCAGTGATAACTGCAGAGAAGGATATATTTTTATTCCCACTCTTAGGGGAGAAAAAACTCATATACAGTTAGGAATGTTCAGCTAGTTCTTCTAAGTGTGAATAACTCAGGTGTCACAATAAAACAATATGTTGTTTCATTTGTTTTGCTAGCAGATTTTCAACTTCAAACTTAATGTCATGAAAGGAATTTGCCTGTGCTTTGCAAAAATTGTTAATACAGGTACATTTTACAGCCTGCAGATCTCAAAGTGCAACCCTTTAATGTATTGTTGCCATCATAACTTCAGTAAATATCTACTGGTAGTGTTCAGTTGTTGTTCAAAGGACCTTTACAATGTAAAGTTTACACCCATGCAGTGCTAATATGTCTGAACCTCACTGTAAAATCGGTCTATGTTATTATCCTCTCATTGCAAATAAGAAACAAAGTGTTGCTTGAGGCTATGGGGTAATCTTATGGAAAAAGCCAAATTTGAATAAGGGATTACCTTAGGTTCTGCATCTCACACTTGCACACTTAATAACACAAGCCCAGAAAAACATTCCAAATCTGATAGGTGTGCTAATAAATTGAAAAAACGATTCCTATTTCTAAATATTACCACCACATCTTATTGACATAGGTAAATTTCTTCTGACCATTTCAAGGGTCAGGCTTAAATTAATGCAGTTAGGTGAAGAATTGGGAGAAGGGGAGCAAAGATAATCCAATGATGAAATCCTGAAAGAAAGGATGACATGTTTGAAACTGTTTTGGTTTGCCAAAGAGGCACGAATAAAAAAAAAAAAACAAGCTGTAAATTTTGTGTGCTAAAATGCATTCATAAAAAGGATCAGGAGAAATTTCTTAACAGTGAGAAAAATTAACCGGTGGGACGGCTTGGCTGCAGACATTGTGGATGCTCCAACACTGGAGATATTGATGATTAGACAGCCATTTGTCTGAAATGGCCTCAAGCTTGAGCAGAGGGTTGGACTAGAAGATCTCCAAGGTCCCTTCCAATTCTAGTATTCTCTATTCTGTAGAACTGTTTGGCTCAGCTCTGAAAATAGAAAACGTCCTTTCCCCAAATATAAATAGCTGTCCATTGCTATTAACATGGCTGGGTTATTTCCATTTTGCTTTGAAAGCTAAATGAACATCCAGGTTCAGAGGCAGTGTATCTCAGAACAGCAATTGCTTGATGGCATTAATTTCTCCTTGTGAACAGCCAGGAAGCACCTGACTCACAAAAGATAAGAGCGAGTAGGAACTTAGGGTCTTGTTAAAAATTGCTGGATTCCAAGTTTCAGCACCTCTAAGGTAGTTTGGTGCATATCCAGGGATCATGAATGCTGCAGTCCAATGACATCCAAAGATCCCAGGTTCCTACTCTTCAGGTTTAGCTAAAGATAATGAGCTTGTCATCTGGAGAGCTGACAGCACAGGTTTGAGGCCCAAGCTCTGTGAAATAGGGTGAGTTCCCACTCCTTGCTACCACGCCTGTCCACCTAGCACTTGAAAAGCATGCAAATGCGAGTAGATAAATAGGTACCCCTCCGGCAGAAAAGGAATAGCAATCCATGTACCTTTGGCTGGCCACATGACCACAGAAGTGTCTTTGGACAATGCTGGCTCCCTTGGCCAAGAAACAGAGATGACCATTGTGCCTTTGGACATGACTGGACAGGGAAAACTTTACCTTTAACCTCTGTGAATTAGCACATTTTCACTGAAGATGTGAAACACTCTGGAATGTGGCTTCCTTCAATTCACAAAGATGAGCATGTTACAAGATCGATTTTTTCCCCACAAAAATACCAACAGAAATAACAATTCTGCAAAGGTTTCTGAAAAGCTTTACTGTTCCGGAGTATCATATCATAATCTCCGACATTTATTTCTCAATAAGGGAAGATGCCACAACTCTTTCTCTTCCGCCCTCCCTCCTTTCCTGAGGATTCTCATTCTTGTTAAACAAAATCTCACTTCTGCTAAATTCTGGTTTTTGGACGCTTCAAACAAAAGGGAATCCAAAGGAAGATTCTTAAGGAAGATCCTCTCCCACATTTGTTAACAGTCACCGAAATATTATTAACATTTATTATTATAAATGTTAAAAGAAATTACGCAGGCCCACCAAATAGCAAGCCAAAGAGGATAATCCTAACAAGATGGATAAAGACTGGAAATCGTGCATTTCAAATGGAAGAGGCGGTCGTTGCAACTCTCTGCCTTCCACTAATGGATCATTCTTACATAACTACAAGGTCTGTAGTTCCAGATCAATCTGGGGCAGATTTAGAAAGCCGTTGCTAATCCCGATTGAAAAAATTAGGAGCACAACCGAGGATTGCACAACCATCAAATTGCAAGAGTCAAAAATAGGACAGTGCCCAGATGAACAGCAAGCATTTCTCGGCCCCGTTTGGGTTTGATTTTAGCAAGAGATTTTGCTGCGATATAGAGGGCTGTGGATCAACTTTGTGACTTAAAGGAAAGGAAGCAGAAACACAAGAGGAGGGGAAAAGGGAGGGGCACTACACAACACAGAGACTGCGCAGAGCCTTAGGGAATCTTGTAAAATGAGAAGGAGCAAAATGGACCGATTCTGAACTATTTTTCAATCAGCTACCTTCTTCGAAGCATTGTTGCTACAGACCGGACATAATCAGAGTGAAACTCCAATGCTGTCCTCTCATCGACCCAAGAAAGGTCAATTATTCTGCTGGAAAGGCCACGACCATCTGCCCAGCTTCACTGAAGTCTTTTTTTCCTCCTGTTATTTTTTAGAAGAATTCCCAGCAACTGGAAATCTGAATGAGTTGAATTTTGAAACTGCTCTGCGCTCTTGATATCAAATTCTCTTCCAAAATGAGGCTTCATTTAAACTTTCTATTCAAGAATGGATCTGATTACACAGGCTGTCCTCAACTTCAGTTTGATTAGTGACCTTTCAAAGTTACAACAACATTGAAAAAAGATTTATGACCATTTTTCACACTTATGGTCATTGCAGCATCCCCCTTCACGGGATCAGAATTTGGACGCTTGGCAACTGACTCATATTTATGATGATTGCAAAGTCCCAGATTTACTCAACAACCATGTTGCTAACTTAACAACTGCAGTGCTTCACTTAACTGTGACTAGCAAAGTTGTAAAACGGGGGAAAATTCACTTAGCAACCATCCCACTTTTGTTGGTTTGTGTACTATGGTGATACCCTGTGGCTGCAGTAGTGTGTTGGCTGTTTCTGAGGTTTCTTGATGTGTTTGTTGTGGTTCCACGGCAGCAGGTGCAGATGGCTGAGTTCTCAGAGAGTGAGGACTCAGATGAGGGGCCTGCATATGATTTAGGGATGGGGCCAGGACCATCAGGGAGTGGAGTGCTGCCTTTGGAGATTGTGGAGGCTGGCAGCAGTGAGGAAGAGGCCCCNGGGCCAGGACCATCAGGGAGTGGAGTGCTGCCTTTGGAGATTGTGGAGGCTGGCAGCAGTGAGGAAGAGGCCCCTGAAGAGCCTGTGCCAGTGTGCATGCACACAGGGCTGCTCCAAGAAAAGAGCAGTTACAGCAGCATAGGTGACTCAGGAGTAAGGCTGCAAGGTAATGGCCCCTCCCTTAAGAGATAAAAGTCAGCTGAGAAACCGGAGTTCTTTGCAGGAAGCAAAGACGTTTTTGTACTCAAGCCTTGTGGACATTCAAAATATCTTGGTTGGTGTTTGGAGACTCTTTGTGTTTGAAATATTTCTTAGTAGCTTTGTCTAGTGTTCTTGGCAGCCTTGCACAACCTTGGCAAGGCTCATTCTTATCAGAGACAATTAGTTTGAAGCAGCCTTTTAACCGGGAAGGAACAGAATTTGTAAAGAATCATTAAAAGGTTTTGCTATTACCTCTGTTTCGTGTTTGTTTCCTTGGAACAAGGTTTGGGTCAGAACAGCGTTATGATTTTCCTCACCAGCACTGATAATATTACCTAGTCAGGTAAGGAAACGTCTACAGGGAAACAATCACAGTTCAACCCTGAACTACATATATTCTCTTCTGTTGGAACAATGAGAAGGTGATTTTTTGTCCAATTTTATGTACCTTCCTTATGGCAAGCAAGAATAATTACAATTCCTGCTTCCCATTAATGACTGTTATCCTTGTTTTAAAAAATCATGTTGATCTCTCTTATTTAATTTCATGTTAGCAGACCTTTAACTTTGGAAACACAAACTGATCCCGGTTATGTTCTCATTAATATCTGCCAGTTATTACAATCAGCCCCCAATTTATTAGACATAAATTGTAAAACTCAAATTTATAGCACTGGCTCCCATTTTGTGCTGTTTTGTGAGTGTTCTCACTGTGATTATTCAGCTGCACAAGTTGCGATCTTTTAATATTCAGCGTGCAGATATATTCTCACCTCCTGGATTATTATTATAATAATAATAATAATAATAATAATAATAATAATAATAATGCCAATTTTGCATCGCCCCACTTATTATTGGATGCAGTGTGCTGAAGGCAAGCTTGCAAACTGAAAAATAAAAGAATAAAACCAACATTTATTTTGGAAAGGAGGACTTTAAAGCAGTTTCCTTTGATTAGAACTTGACTAGCTTGTTCTGCACTGTAAGTCTTATTTATACCAATGAAAGAAGAATTGTGGTCTAAGGGCAATTGTGGTTAGCAGGTATTCAGATGATAAACAAAATATTTTACAGGTAGTCGTTGACTTCCAACAGTTCATTTCATGACCATTTGAAGTTACAATGGCACTGTGATGACCCAGGGCATGGCACAAAAAATAACAAAGTCACAAAAATAGGTAAAGTCCCTTTAATACCTCCAACGTGGCCCCCAATGTCCAGTTATCATCGGCTGGAGAAAAAAACCCTTTCATGAACAGTTTTTAAAGGGAATAAATTCCATCCAAACTCAAAGTGCATATAAATTATAAACAAAAACCAACATAAACCACATTGCAGGATAAGGGATTGAAGACCTCAAAAGATAATGAAATACACACACTTGGGTGTACGCCAGAACTCAGATAAGATTTGACAAACTAGAATAATTTCACACTTTGCTTCTAGCAACTTTGCTGTGTGCAGTTTGCCCTTTTGAACAGTCTTCCCAGTTGCAGCCTAATGAAGGGGATCGGGACCCTTTCCTCCTCCGTAAACCACTCAACTCCCATTGCTCCCTTATCCATTCCTCCCTGTGTGTCCTAGGATGAACAGGGGGTGGGCCTGGGTCTTCCTCTGAATGCCCAGCCAGACTGTACCCTTCCCCAGTTTCGTCCACAGCCACCAGAGCCACACTTCCACTCCCTGTCAGCTGTTCCACCTCTCCCTCAGAATCAGTTTCCAACAAGGGCATGACAGGCACTGAAAAATGTGATTTATAACAATTTTTCACACTTAAAACCGTTGCAGCATCCCCATGGTCATGTGATCAAAATTCAGACACTTGGCAGCAACTGACTCGTATTTATGACAGTTGCAGTGTCCTGAGGTCACATGATCCCCAACTGGGATCTTCTGACAAAGTCCAAGTCAATGGGGAAGCCAGATTCACTTAACAACCGTGTGACAAACCTAACCACAGGAGTGACTCACTTAACAACTGTGTGGCGAGATAGGTCATAACATGGGGCAAAACTCACTCAACAACTGCCTCACTTAGCTTGGCAACAGAAATTTTGGGCTCAATTCAATGTCAAGTCAATGTTACCTGGGTGCATGCAAGCATATGAGGGCATCAGTGTATGTTAAAAGACAGATTTACAATTTTCACACCACAGTTATGATTCCAACACATTAATATAATAGCAATAACCCTTATAGCAGACTTATATAGCAGACTCTCCCTAACCCTTATTCCACGAGCATCATGTTGGAACCTTTTGTTTTTATTGTCATGTTATTCGTTATTGCTTGCCAAATAGTCAAGCTTTGTGCTTATTTTTGGCAATCGTTTTGTATTGTTTTGTATGTTTTTGTATGTTTTGTATGTTTTATAAATAAATAAATATATATATATATACTGCTTCACAGTGCGTTTACAGCCCTCTCTAAGCAGTTCAAAGAGTCAGCCTGTTACCCCTAACAATCTGGGTCCTCATTTTACCAACCTCAGAAGGATGGAAAGCTGAGTCAACCGAAGGAAGGAAGGAAGGAAGGAAGGAAGGAAGGAAGACAGCAATAGCGCTTAGACTTATATACCATCTCACAGTGCTTTTACAGCCTTCTCTAAGCAGTTTAAAGAGTCACCCTATTGCCCCCAACAATCTGGTCCTCATTTTACCAACCTCAGAAGGATTGATGGCTGAGTCAACCTTGAACCGGTCAGGATCCAACTCATGGAAGTGATCAGAGTTTGCCTGCAAGACTGCATTCTAACCACTGGGAAGGAAGGGAGGGAGGGAAAGACAAATGGAGAGGGAAGGAGGGAGAGAGAAAGGGAGGAAGGGAGGGAGGGAGGAAGGAAGGAAGATAGCAATAGCACTTAACTTTATATACAGCCTCATAGTGCTTTTACAGCACTTTTTTACAGAGTCAGCCTCTTTCCCCCAACAACCTCAGTCCTCATTTGACCCATCTTAGAAGGCTGGAAGGCTGAGTTAACCTTGAGCCCGGTGAGATTTGAACTGCCAAATTGCAGGCAGCCAGCAGTCAGCAGAAGTAGCTTGCAGTACTGCACTCTCACCACTGCACCACCATGGCTCTCTATAAACCAAGAGATGGGTTGAACATGAGTCTTCTTGGCAATGCACAGAAACATAGAAAATTCATGGCAGAAAAAGACCCCCAGAGTCCATCAAGGCTGGCCTATTGATTTTTTCATTTGTTTGTTTGTTTCAATTTATTTATTATTTTTAATTCTTGGAGATATATATTATATTTTTATTTTATATTATTTGGCTCATCATAATGAATGCAGTTTGCTGAATTTGCTAAAATTTACTTCCTTGCTTGCCCCATTTTTCTCAGAGAGGGATATCCTTAATATCCAAGGGCAGGATATTAAGTTTGGGATGAGGTATTTCTAGAGTACAAGCATCCAAAGAAACTCCAAAATTCAAAGATAAAGATGCTCAAAGACGTTTAAATGTCTGGAGTATACTGCAATCCCTCCATGGACAGTTATCTCCCTTAATCAATATGTTTTCTACCCAATGGGGTTTTCCCTCTTTGTCTTTTTCCCTCTCTGATCATTGCAGTTCCTTTTGCTGGAGAAGCACACAGGCCCAATCCTCAGAGGATTCGAAGCATTGGGATTTGGTAATCCCCTGGGGTGAGTTTGAAGTCTATTGTACTGCTGATAGTGGATTCCACACGTTTCAAGAGTTTTGGAATAGAGTCGACATGTGGGATGCATACCAGCACTGGTGAAGCAGCGGAAGTTGGTTTTGAAGTCTTAGAAATAAAATTGATGTGGCTAGACAAGGGAGTCTAGTGAGGAGCTTACATTCTCTGTTCGATCCATGGTAACAAAGCAACAAAGATGATTAGGGGACTGGAGGCTAAAATACATGAAGAACGGTTGCAGGAACTGGGTATGTCTAGTCTAATGAAAAGGAGGACTAGGGGAGACATGATAGCAGTGTTCCAATATCTCAGGGGCTGCCCCAAAGAAGAGGGAGTCAAGTTATTCTCCAAAGCACCAGAAGCCTGGACAAGAAGCCATGGATGGAAACCAATCAAGGAGAGAAGCAACTTAGAACTAAGCAGGAATTTCCTGACAGTGAGAATAATTAATCACCTTGCTTTCAGAGGTTGTGGGCTCTACTGCTGGAGTTTTTAAGGAAGAGACTAAAGGAAAGGGAAGAGGATAGCCATTTGTCTGAAATGGTATAGGGCTTCCTGCTTAAGCAACAGGTTGGACTAGAAGACCTCCAAGGTCCTTTCCAACTGTTATTAATGTCAAGTGCAGGAAATCAGCAGTCCAGGCAGTTCAGATGAATATGTACAGGTTTATTGTACGCTAAAGCTCTCTACAAGAATCAGAACTACTAACAGTCAAAGCAAGATGACAGAGAATAACAGTCAATGGAATTCAAGATTGGTTGCACTGTTCTGACCCAAACCTTGTTCCAAGGAAACCAACATGAAACAGAGGTAATGACAGCTGAATGGAATACAATCATATGGATGCCTTACACAGACCTGCCAACCCCTGATAAAGGAAAATCTGGAGACCCATGAAAAAAAATCTGGAGATTCTATAAAAAAATATGAGATTTCTATATTTTTCCCGATTAAGATTAAACAAACCCCTTTTCCATTGAGGAAAGTCATTAACAGTTTATTTAAATGTTTTATTTGGTTCCCTGTTGTAAAAAGATGCAGCTTTCTTTCTTCTATTGAAAAAATCACCACCTCTTTTCGCAATGTTTATACGATTGCGATCGCTTTCCCCCGCGCTGAACTTACAAAAGACTACTGGAAACTAGCCTCGTTCCGCAAGGGCCTACTCCCTTTCAAAATGACGGACAGACAGGAAGAAAAACGATTACCGTATATACTCGCATATAGCCCGACCCCCAAATTTGAAAAAAAAAAAGCGTTTTAAATTCGGCGTGAGATTGAGGAGCCTTGTCGTGAGACCGTGAGAAATGACAAAAAAATCGTGAGACTCACGGCAGAACCGTGAAGTTGGGCAGGGCTGCTTAAAGGTAACACGCAAAAACCTTTTAATGATTCTTTATGAATTCCGTTCCTTCATGGTTAAAAAAGGCTAATTGCCTCTGATAAGAATGAGCCTTGCCAAGGTGGGCAAAGGCTGCCAGAACACTAGATAAAGTCACTAAGAAATATTTCAACACAAAAGAGTCTCCAAACACCAACCAAGATATTCCCAACGTCCACAAGGCTTGAGTGCAAAAACTTCTTTGCTTCCTGCAAAGAACTCCAGTTTCTCAGCTGGCTTTTATCTCTTAAGGAGGGGCCATTATCTTACTTCCGAGTCACCTGTGCTGCTGTAGCTTCTTTCCCTTGAGCCCCTGAGCGCATGCCACTTGGCAAAGGCTTCTCGGGGCGCCTCTTCCTCACTGCTGCCAGCCTCCACAATCTCTGAAGGCAGCATTCCACTCCCTGATGGTCCTGGCCCCATCCCCACATCACATGCTGGCCCCTCATCTGAGTCCTTGCTCTCCAAGACCTGAACCATCCACACCTGCTGCCGGCGAAGCACAGCATGGACTGAGATGTCATGAAAGGACTCGAGACTGATGACGCATTTGGCCCCTCCCACGAACTCAGTTTTTTGATATCTTATCAGGTTATCTTTTACAACTCTTTTCTGTTATCTGTAACTTTCTCTGAAATAGCGGATGCTGCCTCAGAATATGATAAGGAAGAGGTTGGAGGAAGACTTTCAGATTAAGCATAAGAAAATACTTAGTCAGAATGGGCCAAAGGATTAGGGTTGCAATTGAACCCATATGGAGATAGGCTTGTTGGTACTTATTACTGAAAAGGAGCTATTTTACAACTGAACTTTAGAGAAAATGCCAAAAGGAGTATCTGGTTCAGGAATAATTGTCCATTTAAGGGAGGGAGGTTTTTTTAATGTTAAAATGGGAATAGCAAATTCAAACTGAACAGCTGGTCCAGAAAATGTCAAAAGGTTCACAGTGAATAAATTCAACTGATTTATGTCCTAAGAGATTTTTTTTTAATTTAACTGGCAATCTCTTCTTTATTTCAGGCTGGACGACAAGAAAAAATAATGGGAATGAAGGGCCTCCATTATGAAATTAAAAAAAAGAAAACTGTGGGCCACCAAACATAGATTTCCACCTCTC
The DNA here is from genome assembly GCA_004320025.1 of Laticauda laticaudata. Taxonomy (NCBI): domain Eukaryota; kingdom Metazoa; phylum Chordata; class Lepidosauria; order Squamata; family Elapidae; genus Laticauda; species Laticauda laticaudata. The sequence continues at coordinate 47,525 of BHFT01001638.1, forward strand.
TTTAAATTCAAGGCCTGAGCTGTCTTCTACACATCAGACAACGCTTTCCATTCAAACCCTAGCTGCTATTGTTATTTGATTTAGCACTAATAGCATATGCGGCATTGAGGGATCAGATTAAATCTGATGAGGGATTTCTGCTTTCTGGGGAAAAAAAATTAACTAATGAATCACTCTGCTCTCAGCTCCAATTAATATTAAAGGCTATCAGATTGGTTTGAAGACATTACAAGAAAGAGCATCTTGGTAGAAGGAAATCAGAGGGGCAAAGAACATATATGTCCATAGAAGTGAAATGCCATTCATGCATCATCACAAAATCTCCAGAACCTTAAAGCCTACAAACTTGAAATTTGGCATGTATGTTCCTCTTGGTTTCTAGGTGCTCACTAAGAAAGGATTTTCAAAATGACCATCAGAGCATTAGTATTACCTATATTATTATTATTAACACGCTCTGATGCTCAGGAGTTCTACTCCCCCTCCCCACCTGAAAAGAAACCTGTTCCAAATGCAAAACACAAGCAGAGGAGAGGAGTTTTGGTTTCAGTTTCAGAGCACCAAGCAGCTTTAGTCAAGAACAGTTGAGCTAAGCCACGGCCAGGCACCTTGCTGTCTCCTTCTTGCTCACACAGCAAATACTGTTTCAGTTTCCAAACAGTCCTCAACTCTCCCACACACTGACAGGACCTTAGCCATATAAATACCAATGGATGCTGGTAGGCAGAGGCAGAATTCCCCCCCCCCTTCTTTTCCTCCTCAAAAACGAAGCCTGACCACATAATTTTGTAACGAAGCACGGGTATTAAGCTAGTATATTTATAGTCATTTTCTGACCTGGTCTCCCACCTCTTGCTGCTCTCCAAATGTGGTTGGATAATAATTTCCAGCAAAGGGAGACCACCTCTCCATGACCTATAGGTATTTTAACTGAGCAACATCTGAAGAACCACAGAACATGAGCAACATTTGCTATAAAAACATTGATACTACAGAAACAAGTTTTAATGTAGGTAGTCCTCGGCTTACGACCACAATTGGGCCCAAAATTTCCATTTGCTAAGCAAGAAAGTTGTCCAGTGAGCTTTGCCCCATTTCACAGCCTTTCTTGCCACGGTTGTTAATTGCATCACTGCAGCTGTGACATTCATGACACAGCTGTTAAGGGAATCTGGCTTCCCCGTTGACTTTGATTCTCAGAAGGTCACAATAAGAGGATCACGTGATGCCGGGACATGGCAACCATCATAAATACATGCCAGTTTGCCAAGAGTCTACAGGTTTATCACATATCACCCCAAGGATGCTGCAACGGTCATAAATACGAAAAAAATGTCTCCTTTTTCAGAAGCATTGCAACTTTGAATGGTTACTAAACAAACTGAGCTTAAGTCAAGCACATTCTATGGTGTTCACAGTTCCATTTTTAGAGTGTTAGAATGAAGATCAACATTCTTCTAGGTTGCTATCATTGCTTGGACAAGAAACTTAGCTGCCTTTCAAGTCGTTGTTCCACCATTCATCCAGCAACAAACAAAATAACAAAATAAGATAATCAGAAAGGTCCTTGGAGTTTTCTAGACCCGAAACCTTTTCAGTCAATGGTTGTCCAGTCTCTTCTTGAACGCCTCCAGTGACGGAGCACCCCCAACTTCTGGAGGCAAGTGGTTCCACTGGTTAATTGTTCTCACTGTCAGGAAACTCCTCCTTAATTCTAGGTTGCTTCTCCATCCATCAATGGTTTCCATTCATTGCTTCTTGTCCTGCCTTCTGGTTCTTTGGAGAATAGCTTGACTCCCTCTTCTTTGTGGCAGCCCCTCAGATATAAGAACACTGCTATCATGTCACCCCAGTCCTTCTTTTCATTAAATTCATTAATATATCCAATTTCTTCAATCGTTCATCATATGTTTTAGCCTCCAGTCCCCTAATCATCTTTGTTGCTCTTCTCTGCACACTTTCTAGAGCATCAACATCTTTTTTATATCATGGAGACCAAAACTAGATTTAGTATTTCAAGTGTTGTCTAACCAAGCCATTATGAAGTGATTTTATATATAGCATTTAGATAGATAGATAGATGATAGATAGATAGATAGATAGATAGATAGATAGATAGATAGATAGATAGATATAGCCATACAGATATAGATATATACATATAGATATATACATATATATATATTGATAAATACACACACACACACACACATATGGTATCAAAACAATAGAACTCAGAAGGTCATCACACAGCCCATTACGCAGGTTGTTACAACAGAGGAGGCCAATAGACACAAAGCCAATACCTCAGCCACACATGTTCCTACGAAAAAGCCAGCCAATCTGCAAACATCAACTTCATCAATCAATCAAGAAATGACAACACAGCCAACCTCCCCACCAATATATATATAGGGAGACAGCAGCTTCGATCACACTTGCTTGCTTGCACAAGCACAAAGCCGAAAGCACCAGCTTGAAGATGGTGAGTGGGACCTTGTCGAAACATTGCCAAGATGCTTTCAACCTTACATGGGAAAAGACCCGAACACGCCATATATATATGGATGAAATAAGGCTTAACAATGAACTCCAGATGATTAATAATCTTGACTAGAATTATATTCAACTTTTACTAACTTTTCAAGAAGATGGATTTTTTTTTAAAATCAAGATAAATATCTGGCTTCTACACCATTAGAACAGTGATTGCTCTGCTGATCTTTCAGATCAGACCAACAGACTATATATCAGAAACACATGTCTTCTTTCACATCCAACTTGACTTCTAGAACAATGGGCAAAGAGCTTCAGACCAAAAGAAAGGAGCAGGGTCCCCTGGAAGGCCAAATCAGATTTCATTTCATCTTTAATTAAATTAAGCAGCGATGTGCAATATGTTTCTAATTGAGACTGTTCCAGCTATGTCTGAGGAGCAAGAAGGCCTGTTTTGGTAGTTTTGGAAATTGTTTTGAGATCAAAAGAGACTGAGCATCCCCATTTCCCACTGAAGGACCTGGTTTCCATTCAGATTTTTTGAAGTCACAATCTGTTGCAAACCCCAAGATTTTGCCATTTCAGCAGAAGAGAATATGTGTGGCTCAGGACAGAACTGTGGAGGTTCTTGCTCTTTTCTGGGCCTTGTTGTTGGTTTGAAGACGTTTCAATACCTGACTAGCTTCCATCATCAGTGTGTTTCACTGATACTACCTAGTAGGGTAACCAAATGTTTGCTAATGAACAGCTCATAGGGCACTGAGAACTCAACTTTCTCATTTATGAATGAATTAATGAAAGCAAAACAAGTTAAAGAATTAAAATCCAATCCAGTACACAGTCTGATTTATGAGCAGGTAATTTGTTAAGTGTTTTATATTTCTGAGAAGGAGTACACTAACTATTCTGATTACATAGAAACAGAGAAAACATATAGCAGAAGACGACATAGGACACCGAATACCATAAGAGATGGAGAGGACCTTGGAGGCCTTCTAGTCCAACCCCCTATAGATAAATGGTGGTCTGGTCTCTTTTTACAAGCCTCCAGTGATGCAGCACCCACAACTCCTGAAGGAAGCCATTCTGCTGGTTAATTGTCCTCACTGTTAGGGAATTCCTCCTTAGTTCCAGGTTGCTTCTCTCCTTGGTTAGTTTTCATCTGTTGCTTCTTGTCCTGTCTTCTGGTGCTTTGGAGAATAATTTGAGTACTTCTTCTTTAGGGCAGCCCCTCAAATACTGGAACACTGCTATCATGTCACCCCTCGTGCTTCTTTTCTCTAGACTGGTCATACCCAGTTCCTGCAACTGTTCTTCAGATGTTTTATCCTTCAGCCTCCTAATCATCCTTGTTGCTCTTCTCTTCACTCTTTCCAGAATCTCAACCAGGGCTGGGATTCTACCAGTTCGCACCTGTTCACTAGAACCGGCTGTTAACATTCTAAGCAGTTTGGAGAACCGGTTGTTAAAAGAAATTACTGGCCTAATCCTGTAAGGAAGGCAGGAAGGAAACATTCTGGTGTTGCTTACAGAAACTGCCTCTCCATTAATCCTTATTACATTCTTGGCAGGACCAGACTTCCTGTCTCTGGAACTTCTCTGAAGTTTTTTTTTTCCTCCTTTGCTGGTACTTTGCTTGTGTGGAGTGACCATTCAAAGTTACAATGGCACTGAAAAAAGTGACTTATGACCATTTTTCACACTTACAACTGTTACAATATCCCCACAGTCACGAGAGGCCAGGCAAGGGGATGCATGCTATGATGTGAGTGATGTTGAGTTGGCCACATCCAGCCAATAACATGACCACTAAGCCATGCCCACCCAGTCACATGACCATGAAGCCATGCCCACCACCTAAGCCATGCCCACAGAAATCGTTGATAAAAAATTTGAATCCCATCCCTGATCCCAACATCTTTTTTATATCGTGGTGATCAAAACTGGACGTGCTATTCCAAGTGCGATCCACCCTACCTAATAATCCTTTGAGTTCATTTTTTGTTTTCTTTTTAATTACTGAATTTATTGTTTTCAGTTTTATTTTTTATATTTTATTCTTCTTTTTTTATTTTTTATTTTTTTTAATGATAGACATGTGTTCATCCCAACCATGTTACTGATGATTGACCACTTCTGGAAGTTGATTACAAACTTCTGCTAGTCTTTCTGTGTGCAGTAATCCTTTTTAAAATTACTCTCAAACTTTGTTCCTGTCCGTTTGAGATTGTGCCCTGTGTTCTTGATTTTTGTTCAGTAGTGAAAAAACTGCCTTCTAGAACCCTTATTCACACCCTTAATATGTTTAAAGGTTTTAACCGCATCCCCCCCCTTTTCCCTTCTGTCCTCCAGACTGTACATATCAAGTTCCCCCAATCTCTATCATCAGATGGTTTTCCAGTTTTGAAATGTGGTTTTTCTAATGCCAATATTCGAACACTTGAAAAGCCCAGCAAAACACTTTTTTTTTCTTTCTTAGACTGAAACTTTTAGAGAACCTCAAGAACAGATGGAAGCCTACTTGAATTCACAATGAAACGGACGTTTAAGAGCACTTGTGAAGATAATTATGGAAGTTTGTCTTTCAGACTTCAAAAGTGCTTTAAACTGGAGTCAGATGTCTAAGACTAATGGCCTCAAAAAGAATACAGAATGAATGAAACCGAAGATCCACAGCACCTCAGGGAATGGGAGCATTTTAACAAGTCTCTTGAAGAGAAGAACAGCCATTGCAAATCCATCCCTAACCAGGACATATTTCTCCCCAAGTTTAATTAAGATTAAATCCCTGCATCCTTTTAATACATCCTTCTGCAGTTGAGTGGATCATATCTAGATTGTCATGTCTCTTGATATCTTCATTGCAACTCATGATTGAAATGCTAGAGCCCATCATCAGGGAACTTTTCTCACACCATTTTGTGTGTGTGTGTGTGTGTGTGTTGCTGTGTTTGTTTGCTGTCTGACGGCTGCAATAAGTTGAAAAGAATGCCACTTACATGTCCTCTCCCACCCAATTTTTGAATAAAAGCCATCCTCCCACACTCTGAAAACTGCCACTCAGGACAGAAGACCAAAAATAGCCCTCTACCAAAGGGCTAAATGGATCTTGTGACACGTGCAGCTCTCTAAATAGCATCGTCCTTGGTGTCCATTACACTCTTTAAGCTCAGCATGTGTTCCTCTTATATATATTTTTTAAACCCACCTCACCCATAAATGTCAACCAGTCACCATTCGGGTACAACATCCCAAGGCAGCAGCCTAGCTATATCCTCTTCATATACCTGGCAACATCGTGACTTCTGTTCGAGTGATCTTCCCCAACTCAAGAAAGACTAAATTGTCAGAAAAGAATCTCCATTCTCTGCCCCACTCGAATTATAAATAAATAAAATTAAACAATGAATAAAAATAAGATTATTAATAGTTAGAAAATAATAGATAAATAAATTGAGAAGAAAACAAAAAGAAGCAAAAACACTCAAAGGGCAAACTCAATGGACCACCGGCTCCTTTTCCACCATTAAGTTTTCTATGGTTCCTTTGTAAACTAGGATTGAGCAAACTTTTATTTACATGAAAGAAGGTGAATATATGTGCCCCAGGATCCAATCTGGGCCAGTCACCAGGACAAGAGGTTTACTCTTCCAAACTTTTGGAATCGTGCTGGAACCCATTCCCCTGGAACTTCTGTCGAGCAGAGTGTCTTAGGAGATTCTCAGATATCCAGGTCATGCTTGTTCCAAATTTTGCAGGATCTAATCTGGGTTGTTCACCAGGACTAAAGGTTTTGCCTTCCGAGTTAACTTGATACTTTTTTTTTTTTTAAACCGGCAGAGACAAAGTATTCACTGGAAGAGCTGAAAAAAACCACTTCATTAATAATTTATGTATAAACAATACAACTTCCAATTTCAGAGTATTTACAGTTGAATTAATTTAGCTGCCCATCTCACCAATATGGCGACTTGAGGGGTGGGGAGCTTACTAGGATACTGTATATGTAGAAGAAGGGGCAAATCCTGGGTGCTGAATCAAGAGAGGAATCAACTTAGAGTCCTTACTCTGCCACAAGGGAACCATGTCCAACCTTCTTTAAATGCTGCTAACACTGATACCGCTCTATAATGCCTTGGTGAGACCACACTTGGAATATTTCATCCAGTTTGGGTTGCAACAATATAAAATGATGTTGAGACTCTAGAAAGAGTACAAAGGAGAGCAACAAAGATGATTAGGGAGCTGGAAGAGGAAGCTTATAAAAAATGGTTGCTGGAATTGGGTATGTCAAGTTTGGCAAAAAGAAGGATTAGGGGAGACATGATAGCAGTCTTCCAATATCTAAGGGGCCATCACAAAAAAGAGAGGGTCAACCTATTCTCTGAAGCCCCTGTAGCCAGGACAAGAAGCAACAAATGAAAACTTATCTAAGCAACTTAGAATTTATAAGAGAAAAATTTCCTGACAGTGAGAACAATTAATCAGTGGAACAACTTGCCTTTTTCAGGTCACCCCAATTAATTCTACTCACTGTCTTATAGCCTGTTGCTACCTCTAACCAGCAATGGCTTGCTGGCTGGCTGGCTGGTTGATTGGTGGCTGCTGCTGCTACTGCTGCTACAAGCCAGCGATGGTGGTGGGTGGAAAAAGGCAGGAAGCAATGTAGCGCACATGTGCTATCAGGAGTGACTGGGTGGGGCGGAGGGGGGAGAATGCTGTCAGTGATTGTTGTGCATGCATGCGATGTCGCACATGCATGATAAGAACTGACTAGGCAGGGAATGGAGGAGCGGGCGGAGAAGGGTGGGGCCAGACAGGTTCTGCAAAGTACTGTTATTCGTAACAACCAGTTCTACCGAACCCCTGTGAACCAGTGGACTCCCACCCCTGATCTTCACCAAAAGAGAAACTACAACCTCTGAGGCAACCAAATCTGTTCACAGTTAAGTAGGGTCAGACTTAGAACAGCCCAACCCTGTGTCTCTTTTTCACCCTTTTGTAAAAAGGAAAGGCTCAGAAAGATCGTCAAAGAATATTCAGGATTTGCAGTCTTGATGGCCAAGTTGGCTTTCCAACAAATGACCAGGTAGCTAAAGTCTCCCATTATTGCCTTCAGATGTTGTGGATGCTCCATCACAGGAGGGTTTTTAAGAAGAGACTGGCCAACCACTTGTCTGGAATGGTCTAGGGTCTCCTGCTCGAGCAGGGGGTTGGACTAGAAGACCTCCAAGGTCCTTACTCTATTATGATTGATTGATGTTTCTCCTCTCTTAGCTTCTGAAATTTGCTCTAGGACAAGATTATCCAAGACTCTGGCTTGTCAGCCCATCAGCACATGCTCCACAATAATGTCATTGTTGTTGTTTCCACTCCCTTGTGTTTCACTTTTCTTGATTCAAAACATGCACTCAAATTCCTGTATTTCTAAACAAGAGCGCATTTCCTTCACTTATAATGTTCTTCCTCCTCTACCGAAACCCCTATTTCCCTTTTAAAGAAATGGTGTCATTCCACCTTGGGAGCCACCCATTTCAAGACTTGAAATTTGGGAGGTAGGGGAGGGGAGAGAAGATTTCAGGAAAAAATGGTGTTGGAGCCCAGAAGTTTTCCATTCTCGTTCATACCTTAACAGGCACTCTCAACACAAAAATTCAGTCCTGTTCCTTATGATAGCATTGTAACATCATCAGAAAACCTTCTGAAGTTCTCTTTATGGTCAAGTTGTGATTCCCAACTCTTTGGACTACATATAACTATGTTTACTCTCAAGGATTAAAAGTAATCTATATATATTCAATCAGCAATGATAGTTTTCTAAATAAACAAACTATGTTTACTATCAAGGATTCAGTATAATCCAGATATATTCAATCATCAATGCTAGTTTGCTAAATAAACTATGTTCAATATCAAGGGGTCAATGCAATGTAGATATATTCAATCACAATGATAGTGTAATAAACTAAACAATATTTACTATCAAAGATTCTACGCAACTAGATATATTCAATCATCAATGCTAGTTTGCTAAACAAAACAAATTATGTTTACCATAAAGAATTTAAAGCAATCTAGATACATTCAATTAGCAATGATAGTTTGCTGAACTAAAGAAACTATGTTTACTATCAAGGATTCAAAGCAATCTAAATATATTCAATCAGCAATGATACTTTGCTCAAAAAAACAGATATTTTTTCTCAAATGAACTGTTTTAAACTTTGCTGAAGCTTCTTCTAAGTATGCAAACATCACATGAAAAAGATGGTCACTCCTTTTTGCTATGTAAAAACAAAGTTAACCCCAAAAGAATAACTTCTTTTGTGACAGGCAGATCATATGGGAGAAAAATCGTCAAGACAACCAACTGGCACAAAAACTCTCCACCCTGCCCTGAACCCAAGGAAGCATTTGTTTGTACCTCCTTCAGTGTGGTTTTCCACAACAAGCTGGGAACTGCTGTGTCCTTAGAATCACTCCAGAGAGATGAGCCCAGGATAAGAGAGTCATTGCAGGGCAGTTCCAGGCAGACGGTTTCAACACGCCCGGGGATCATGCTGCTGTCCATCACTTTCCTTTTATAACAACAGGTATTTATACCCAAGAGAGCCAAGCTCGCGTGCAGCAATGTACAGGGTTCGGCAGCCACCTCCGTCTCCAAACCGCTGACATGTCAGAGCTCAGAGAAATGCATTTGATCCAGAATGCCAAAAGGGTAAATAGCAACTCAGATGGATTTGAGGAACACAAAGCAAGAGAGATGTGCTGTTCGACTCCAGGCTTGCTTTATACAAAGATGGGCAAAGGAATGGAGGCATAGAAAAAGAGCTGGGTTTGGTAAGGTTGAGATAAATAGAAGAAGGAGGGACAACACTGGGTGAAGGGGATGGATAGTATCAAGGGTGTTGCTGGACTGTCCTTCGAAGAGCTACGAGCATATTAAGATGAAGAACAGAGAAGAGCAATCAGGATGATGAGGGGACTGGAGGTTCAAACATACAATGAATGGTTTCAGGAACTGGGCAGGGCTAGTCTAGGGAAGAGAAGGACCAAGGGACACAGGATAAGAGTCTTCCAATATTTGAGGAGCTGCCACAGAGAGGAAGGAGTCAGGCTATTTTCCAAGGCACCCGAAGGCCAGACAAGGAATAATGGATAGGAACTGATCAAGGAGAGATTCAACCTAGAAATGAGAGATTTCCTGACAGTGAGAACAATCAACCCATGGAATAGAAGTTGCCTTCAGAAGTTGTGAGAGCTTCATCCCTGAAGGCTTCCAAGAAGAGAATGGACTGCCCTCTGTCAGAAATGGTGTAGGGTCTCCTGCTTGGGCAGGGAGTTGTACTAGATGACCTACAAGGTCCCTTCCAACTCTATTAATCTGTTAAACAGTTCTCCATGTGTTCTCTAACAGTTGAGACAGATTTACTAAACGAATGTGAAGTGACAGTACTCATTTACTGGTGAGATCACACCTGGAATATTGGAACATCGAAGCCATCTTAGAGCTTCTGTGTTGCCATACTGGAGTGAGGGATAGGGAGGGGGTGTATTAGAGAGAGATGGGATTGTGTAGTCAAAATTAAAAAAAAAAACTTTCTCAAGACTTTCTCCAGGGAACCAAGGCATTCTCGCACCTAGCTGAGGGAAGGAGGAGTGATGTCACCAGACCAGCGGATCTGCTGTTGATTGGCCGTGTGACAGATTTGTTGGGGTTACAGGGAAAAACTTTTAATTAGGTGAAAAACTGAGGGACCCTTCAGAGTTGGTTTTCATCAGATGTGTGCCAATATGCACTATTTCTAATAAAGCTATTCTTTGCAGAATTTGGCCTGCCTCCGAATCCTTGCTCTGTAAGATTTAACGGAGTCAAAAACAGGGCTGTGAATATATCTACACACTCCTCACATCCTACATCAACTGTTTCACTCCCACCCTCAAAATGATGCTATAGAGCACTGCAAACCAAGAACAACTAGACACAAGACAGTTTTCCCGAAAGCCATCACTCTGCTAAACAAATAATTCCTCAACACTGTCCAACTATTTACAAAGTCTGCACTATTACTGTAATCTCATCATTCCTTATCACCCATCCCCTCCACTTGTGACTGTAGGACTGTAACTTTGTTGCTTGTATCCTAACAATTTATATTGACTGTTTTCTATGGTTTCATTCAGGATGGTTTTATTGCCTATTTGTGGCCCTATGACTATTCATAAAGTGTTGGACCTGATATTGTTAACTCTTGACGAATGTATATTTCTCTTTATGTACACTGAGAGCATTGGCACCAAAGACAAATTTGCCTGGTGTGTCCCAATCACACTTGGCCAAGAAGAATTGTATTACTATTCTATTTATTACTTGACATCGGTTTGGTTACCACAAACAAAAAAAAAAAAAAAAAGATATGAGACCCTAAGAAAGAGTACAGAGAAGAGCATCAAAGATGATAAGGGCTCCGGAGACTTAAAACCATACAATGAACAGGAACTGGGTATATCTAGTCTAACGAAGAGAAGGCTTTGGGGAGACATGATTGCCAACTTCCAATATTTGAAGGGCTGTCATGGAGAAGAAGCAGGGGATCAATTTATTCTCAATAGAACCTGAAGGCAGGAGAAGAAGTGAAGGATCATTAAAGAGACGCCCAACCTGGAACTAAGGAGAAATTTCCTGATAGTGAGAACAATTAATCAGTAGAACCACTTGCCTCCTAGAATTGTGAAAGCTCCAACACTGGGGGCTTTCAAAAAGAGATTGCACAGCTATTTGTCCAGATTGTATACCGTTTCCTGCTCCAGAAGGAGGTTGGCTAGAAGACCTCCAAGGTCCCTTCCAACCCTATCATTCTGTATTCTAATTGTGTCAAAATCCCTTCCAATAGTTTAATGTTAACAATGGTATTAAGGGCCCAGAAATAAGAGGATTTTTCATACCAGAACAACCAGGGATGTGGTCACAGGCATCTTTCTAAACATTCACTATACTACCACAACCGACCATAACAAGGTATTTATTTTTCAAGTCAGGTCAGTTTTGGAACATTATTTCAACTGAAAACTTAACAGAAAACAGCCTTTTGTTTTCGTTTGAATAGAGCATGTGGTTGTTTTTCCCCAGCACTTCAAGAAAGAATCTGCATTAAATTTGTATTTTAGTTTTAAATCAATGGATTTGTTTAAATCAATGGATTTATTTATAGATTTATCAGTTAAAAGGGGGTTAATTACTCAGGAAAAAAAAATTGCTTGAATTTCCGACTGCTTAATAATAGAGCAAATGTTTTACATAACATTTTTCCTACCTATTGTCTTTTGCACAAATCTGCTTTTAACATTAAAAACGATATCACTGTAATAGATGCAAGGTTAAGATGCTCAATAAATTGACTCTGTTTCCATAGTTCAGTGTTTTTTAATACATTGAAAGGCACACAATTATCATCCTGATTAATAAAGTACAATAAACGTCTTATACCACTCCTGGGATTAGGAGTTTTAATTACAGAATTAGTTTACAGTGCTCCTCAACTTACGACCAAATTCAGCCCAACATTTCTGCGGCTAAGTGTTTTACAACCTTTCTTGCCACAGTGGTGAAGCAGTCACTGCAGTTGTTAAATTAGTAGCATTGGTCATGAAGTTAATCTGGATTTCCACTGACACTCCAACCGTCAAAACACAAACCCACTCTCAAGCATCCGAATTCTGATCACGTGACCATGGGAATATTGCAATGGTGGTAAGATTGAAAAATGGCCATAAATCACTTTTTTTTCCAGTGCCGCTGTCATTTCAAAAGCTCACTTAAACGAACAGTTGCAAGTCAAAGGCTACTAAATGCAAGGACAAACCTTCATGGCCACCAAGTAAATCAGAGTGGGATCTCCAAGCTTGAATTTTGTCAAGGAGCAATTTTCCACCTCTCTATGTAAAAGTGAAATGCCACTCAGGCATCATCACAAAAGCTCCAGAACTGTAAAGCCTACAAACTTGAAATTTGGCACATATATTCCTCTTGGCTTCACTAAGGAAGGATTTTTCAAAATGACCATCAGAGCATTAGTATTTCATATATTATTATTATTATTAACATGCTCTGATGCTAAGGAGTTCTACTCCCCCTCCCCACCTGGAAAAAGCAGAGGAGAGGAGTTTCAGTTTCACAGCAGCAAGCAGCTTGAGTAAAGAACAGTTGAGCTAAGCCATGCCAAGGCTCCTTGCTGTCTCTTTCTTGCTCACACAGCCAAATACTGTTTCAGATTCCATGTTTCAGTTTCCAAACAGCCCTCAGCTCTCTCACACACTGACAGGATGCTAGCCAGATGAATACCGATGGATGCTGGTAGGCAGAGGCACATTTTTTCCTCCTTATTTTCCTCCCAAAAAACGTAAGCCCCACGACATAGTATAGAGCTAGTAAACATATGAGGAAAAAGGAATGACGTTAAAAGATAACCTGCTTGAGTTTCACAGAAGAGTAGTAAGAGAGGATTGTTGGAGGGAGGTGTTTTTTGGACTTCCATGCTAGCTTATCATTAGGCCTGCCTATTTATGAGGGTCAACATATTAAGCCAGATCTAACCCCTGTTTCCTGCAGATGTTCTCCTCTTTCAGACAGCTGGTCTAATGATTATCTTAGAAGCCGGAGAAGGCATGTGAGCAGTTGCTTAGCAACCATCCTCTTTTGCTTCAAGGTAACTTAGAGGCAGTAGGAAGATAAATAGATGAATTGCCTCAAAGCCATCTGCAAACTCCTATCCGGCACACTCAACTGAAGCATGAAGACGATTTAATACTAAAAACCACAGGAAGCCCTCTGTGCCCTTAGAATTGCCCTCTGTCTCTCTTTCTTGAAAGGTACCAAGCAGCTCCCAACAAAGGAATAATGAAAGCATCACCTTCGGTAGATGGTCTCAAAAGAGGAGCTCCTTCTTAGTGGGATTAGGCCCTTAATACGCCTTAGCCAGTAAGTTCCCTCCTAAAAATTATTCCCCTCACCTTTCTTTTACAATAACACTGAACATCTATCAGAGTAACAGAATAACAGAGTTGGAAGGGACCTTGGAGGTCTTCTATTCCAACCCCCTGCTCAAGCAGGAGACCCTAGACCAAGGGTCTTCAAACTTGGCGAGTTTAAGACTTGTGGATTTCAACTCCCAGAATTCCTGAGCTAATAGGAACTGGAGGAGGAATTTGGGGAGTTGAAGCCCACAAGTCTTAAAGCTGTCAAGTTTTGAAGACACCCCCCCCCACTGTAGACCATTCCAGACAGTGAATGCCCAATCTCTTCTTCAAAACATCCAGTAGAATTTGATTCCAAATCACATGAAGTGTTAATAACCTTAGTAAGACCACAATTGGAATATCGCATCCAGTTTTGGTCACTACATGACAAAAAAAGATGTTGAGGCTTTGGAAAAAGTGCTGAGAAGAGCAACTAAGACAATGGAAGGCCTGGAGACCAAAACGTATGAAGAATGGTTGCTGGAACTGGGTATGGCCAGTCTAGAGGTATGATGGGGGACATGATAGTAGTCTTCCAGTATTTGAAGGGCTGCCACACAGAAGAATGGTCAACTTATTTTCCAAAGCACCAAGAAGGTAAGACAAGAAACAATGGATGGAAACTATTCAAGGAGAGAGGCAACCTGGAACTAAGGACAAATTTCCTGACAGTGAGAACAACTAACCAGAAGAATAGCTTGCCTTCAGAAATTGTGGGTGCTTCATCACTGGAAGTTTTTAAGAAGAGACTGGATAGCCACTTGTCTGAAATTGAGCAGAGGGCTGGATTAGAAGATCTCCAAGGTTCTGTCCAGCTCGATTCTGACTCAGTGATGGAGCACCCACAACTTCTGAAGGCAAACTATTCCACTGATCAATTGTTGTCACTGACAGGATATTTCTTGGTAGTTCTGGGTTGGATCTCTCTTTGATTAGTTTCCAGGAAGTTCTGCCATCATCTCTGGAGGACCAAGAGATTAAAAATTATCTAAACTGAATTCAACCAAATCCAGCTTCTTCTTCTTTTTTCTGGTAAAATCTTGTGGTTCATAAGCTAATCATGAGCATGGTGAGACCCAGAATGAAAAAGGAGAAACTTCTGCCCAACTCCAAAATTGTAGCCGGCCCAAAACATCCCACAATTTATCAATAACGGTGCCATAAAGACATTCATAAGGTTCATATTCTCTCAGGGTTAACTCAAGCCCATCAACAAACTGTCATCCCAATGATTAATGGTAAATCTTCAATTCCAATAGCTTCTTCTCCTAGCTTTTTCCTTTACCGAGAGAGACTGTAAGCTTAAATTCCTCGGACTGTCGTTGTGCCTGGAGCAAACTATTTTGCACAAACTATTCCTCACTTCGAAACAGAGACTAATATTTGCAAACCTGACTGGAAAGTGAATGTATAAAAATCACCCCTTCATCTGATATACTACAATATCCATTAGTGACCAATGAGGTCAAAAGTCATTTAGTTATTTAAAAGCAGGTTATTAATTAAACATTACATTACCCATACTATTTTTTTTTGAAGAAAAAAAAAATAGAAATCACAACGGTCAAATCGAGTTAGTAACAATTACTTCCACTTGCAATTTCTGTATAAATCTGAACACCTGTAGAGCAGCATAATCAAATGATATTATTCTCTGTATAGTTGAATGACTCACCATTTAGGAGTAAAATTGCTGGTTTGAGTTATCTCTCCCACTTGCTTGTTGCTAACAAAGGCAAATGTGATCTCACACAGTAAGTTCCTCAGATTCTTTCTGGATGGGAAGAAAAGAAGGGAAAAATGTTTTCTTTTAAACATTATTCCATGAGAACCTGTCTGCTGCAGACTTGAACTGACAACAAGCCTCTGAGAAAACTGGCCTTCTCATTAGCTGGATTTAATGACCTCCCAACAATCGTTATTGAAGGAAGATAGCAAAAATATCCCCTTGAAACAGCCATTGTCCATGAAGTGGAGAAATAACTGAATTGAAAGAGCATATTGTTCTCTACTAGTACTCCTCCACATACAACAACACATTCAGGGACTGTTCAAAGTTACGACACTGAAAAAAATGACTTATGACCATGTTTCAGACTTATGAACAATTAATTGCAGCATCCCCCTGGTCACATGGCTTATATTCGGACGCTTGACTAGTGACTCACATTTATGATGGTGGAATATTCCTGAGGTGATCCCCTTTTGCAACCTTCTGACAAACAACATCAATGGGGAATCTGGGGAAGCCAGATTCACTTAACGACTGTGTTACTAACTTAACAACTGTGGCAAGAAAAGTCCTAAAATGGGGCAAAACTCACTTGACAAATTTCTCACTTAGCAACATAAATTTTTGGGGTCAGTTGTGCTCGTAAGTCAAGGACTACCTGCATTTCCCTTTCTATGAAGGCCAAGAATTATTTCCACTCTTTATTAAGCATCCTGGTCATTTCAATTTGTTTTATCTCAATAAGATGTTGGTATCAGATCAATATGAATTTATTTCCTTGCTTTTATTTCCTTGACCAAAACCAAGTACTGCTCTGTGCCATAAGCCAGTATTAAATCTAATGCTAACCACCATGGAGGAGGAATGGTTGGTGAATTTAATAGTTTGGGTCAAAATGGATGAATTGATTTCTTTTGATGAGAGAAAGACATAATTATTGATGGCTGGAATTTTGCCAGTGATGGACTTCATGAAAAAAAAAATGAACTTGTGTTTTTGATGATAAGTTGGATTATAGAAAGAGAAAGCATTGAGAGAGAGCCCCAAAGGTGCTTTTTTCAAGAGGCAACTGGACTTTCTGAAGAGCTGAAGAAGCTTCTTGGATGAGAAGTGAAACATCTTCTAAGAAGAACCAGAAAGTCCAGTTGCCTCTTGAAGAAGCACCTTTGGGACAATTCTGACCTGGATGACTGAGAAGCTCCAAAGATATATATATATATATAGAGAGAGGTTAAAATAAAATATATACTTGTGTCTGTTGGGAAGAATATTGAAAGGAAGAAAACTTTCTCTTCTATTTTTTCAACTTTACTTGCACTTTGATCTTTCTTTGATTTCTGTCATTTTTCTTTCTTCTTTCCTGCTTTGTTTTAGTTTGCCCTAGTTTTATCTTTTTGTTTAAAAGTTAAAAGTTTAAAAAGTTTTAATAAAAGTTGTATATGGAAAAGAGGTAGAGAAGAAAAGGGAAAGGAAAGGAAAAGGGAAAGGGAAGAGGAAGGGAAGAAGGAAGGGAAGGGAAGAGGGAAAGGAAGGGGAAGGAAGGGAAAGAGGAGGGGGGAGGGGAGGGGAGGGAAGAAGCTCTTTGGGTTTTCTCTCAGCAAAATCAGAATCACTGTTCAGAAAGTTTTCTACCAAGACTTGGCAGCAAACCTACTGTTGCCAGAATCATCTATCAACAAGCCAGTCCCAGTGTCTTCTGTTACCATGCTTTGGGTTTTTCGTTCACTGTAGTTACAAAGCAGGTGTTAGCATCTAGCCAACCTTGTTCTTCAAAAAGCTAAACAGTCTTCAGGGGATATTCCAGGGCTGTAGTCTAGTTGAAGAACTCAAAAAAAAACCAAAAAACATCTCAATGGAAGACAAACCAATTTCTTATATTGTTGTCAAGAAAACTGCCACCTCATCAGCACTATTTTAACATTCAGTTTAGATAAATTAAGGGACAAAATACATCAGTTTGACCCAGTTCTCACATCGGGAAGAGTTTCATTTCTACGGTCAGTTCTATTGGTCAGTTCTCTCCTAGTGCTTGTGTTTTGTTTCGAAGTGTGAAGATGACACAGAAGTGACACAGTTGATTTATAACAGTCAGCAACTACATCCAAACCTTGTTAAAGAATGGCCTTAACATTATCTTTGGACAGGGTGGAACCATGGAAAATGCTCCGGCAATGTGAAAACCAGTCCCCAGCCAAACAATTTCAAGAGCTTATGGAAAAATCCCCTCCCTTAGAAAACAACTACAGATAGCAGCAAAGACTACAGCTAGGCAATTAACAGGAACTGGCTTCTAGATCCTCTTGTAAAAACAACTCAGGAAAAATGATCTTTATTTTAGGTAAACACTAAAACAAAGAAGAAGAAAAAAAATCGACTAAGAGGTATGTTTACGTCATTCACAATGGGTGGTTCTCCTCCTTCAGGGAAGAGGATGGGATGGGGGTGAAAATACAAGAAATAGCCCATAGCAAGTTGTGTTTCTGCCTTCATTAAGGCACCACAAATCTGAGCTGTTTCCTCCCATCATCTCCTTGGCATCATTGGACTACAAAAATTCAATCAGATGAAATTCACATTTCCTGTATCTTGAATACAGTTTAAACAATCAATCTATATAGGAAGGGAAACCTAAATTAGAGTGACAGCTATCTAATTTCTCATGCTTGAAATATATTGAAAGGGAGGGAGGGAGGGAGGGAGAGAAGGAAGGAAAGGAGGGAGGGAAGGAAGGAAGGAAGGAAGGAAGGAAGGAAGGAAGGAAGGAAGGAAGGAAGGAAGGAAGATTTCTGAAAACTAATGAAGGAAGAAACTTCTCTCTAGAACCACAAACTTACTTTAGCTTAATTGGCTGATAAGTCTGCTATATAGGATTTCAGACCATCACAGAATATAATTTATAGTTATATTCTATTCTATATAGAATAAAATTTAGAATTTCAGACTATTTGTTAATATAATTTGCTTCATTTTTCACACTATTTTGCCAATTGGATTTTACTATAACAGGGAAAAGAAATGCTCAAAATTGGGGTGGGGAGGGTAGGAATTGGTAGCAATTGTTGCTAACCGGTAACCCAAAATGGTACATTTATTGTGATCTATTTGTAGGTTTTACTAAGCTAAATCAATTGAAAGGCTTCCACAGTTGCATTTAAACTGAGAAATAACTCTATGAAATCATGTCTCCGGATGAGGCGTTTTGCACCCTGGTTTGTAAAGTTTACCCACAGCACACAAGCTGAGAAGTTTATATTTTATCAGGCAGTTTGCACAGCTGATCCTTGGCGTTCAAAGGATATTATTTTTCATTCTAGATCCAACCTTAGCATCAATTCTCCAGTCAAAAATCTAGAGGATCTATTGGGGAGGAAAAGATCCCTAACTCTGGCTCAGCCACTGTTTCCCTCCATCCTGGGCAGCCCATCACAAATTCTCTCCAGGGATTTGCTGCTTGGTGTTACTGTTGAAAAAGACACAAGCAAGCTGTGGTCAGAGGTCACTCCTTATTTCCTGTCAGAAGTTTACTCCCTTCCGATTTGGTCTCACTGCCAAATGAACAGCTGCTTTGTGAGCTCTGCAGCTAGACATGCTGGAAAGGGATCGACAGATCTGTCCTTATTGCAGTCTGATTTCTCAGAATAATAACAGCATAACAGAGCTGGAAGGGACCTTTGAGGCCTTCTAGTCCAACTCCCTGCTCAAGCAGGAGACCCTAAACCATTTCAGACAAATGGATATCCAATCTCTTCTTAAAAACCTCCAGTGGATATCCAAATCTCTGGATTTGGATATCCTCTGGTGACGCACAACTTCAGGAGGCAATTTCTGTTCCACTGGTTAATTGTCCTGACTGTCAGGAAATTTCTCCTTAGTTCTAGGTTGCTTCTCTCCTTGGCTAGTTTTCATCCATTGCTTCTTGACTTGCCTTCTGATGCATTGGAGAATAGCTTGACTCTCTCTTCTTTGTGGCAGCCCCTCAAATATCAGAAGACTGCTATCATGTCATCCCTGGTGTTTTTTTTCACCAAACTAGACATACCCAATTTCTGCAACTGTTCATCATATGTTTTAACAGTTGATAAACCATAGGCTGAATTCACATAAAATGTGACACCATCAAGCTTAGTTCAATGTATCAGAGTGAGATTCAAGGAAACCATTTAACACACTCAGATCTTATTCGTTGCTGACTGCTGACAACCAATGTAGGTTTTTTAAATCAAATTTTCCTGCAGGATTGCAAGGGAATTATTTCACCAATAAAACTTGTATGGCAAGTTTGATTGAGGGAAAATAACAGGTTCAAAATCACCCAGCAATGGGTGGAATCATCCGTAGAATAACTTGCCTCAAGAAGTTGTAAATGCTCCAACACTGGAAGTTTTAAAGAAGAGATTTGACAACCATTTGTCTGAAGTGGTGTAGAGTTTCCTGTCTAAGCAGGGGGCTGGACTAGAAGACCTCTAAGGTTCCTTCCAACTCTGTTATTCTATTCTATTCTGATGATGTTACCTAGTTCGGTAATGAAACATCTTCAAGAAAACCACCAAGCTCAGAGAGCCCTAAGGATACCACAGTTCAACCCTGAGCTACAAATATCCTCTTCTAGCAGAAACTCAGTCTAGTTTTCAGAAACAAAAGAGTTTCAGAAACTTACTGACAACCAAACAAAGTCTGCAGCACAGGTGTTCATGGTATCTCTGGCCATATCCTAAAGACTGTAATGAGTGTGAAAGTACATTAACACATGACATAAAGGTTTATTCTGGCTGTTCTTTACTGGTTCGCAATTCTTAATGTTGTCAATAAGATTTCTCATCAGGGAATCAAGATATAAAGATGTCAAGGTGTGGCTGAATTATCTTCTTAAAATTTGGGTTTTAACTATTTAGGAAAAACTTTTCTGCAACAAAACAATAACATGGTGGGTTTTTTTTTGAAGAGCCACTAATCTATCATCTATCATCTATCAACAGTTGTTTTGAAAAAAAATGAATACCTTTGGCCTTTGACCTGACTCTCATATTAACTTACTTTAAAAATGGACAATAGGATTCTCTGTGGGTTTTTTTTTAAATCAAGTTGCAATATTTCTTTAGAATTTATATAAGGGTAAGCCACTTGGTTTTGTTTCTGAAACCCTTTTGTTTTTGAAACTACCATTTTGCTTGGTTAGCATTTGTTTGTTGCATTTTTCAAGCAATCAAATGATATATTTTTTTAAAAAAATGAGCTAAAGTTCTTCAAACCTTAACCTTCAGAGTCTGACCTTCCATAAACAGTCCAAGGCAGCCAAATAATTCAATAGTTTATTGTCCACTTTTGCTAAAAGCCCTTCAACATTCCTCCAATCCAGAGGTGGTATTCAGCTGGTAGCAGAAATTTTGAGTAGTTTGGAGAATCGGCAAATCCCACCTCTGACCGGCCCTGCCAACCCCATCTTTTCTCTGCCTCCCATTGAGTCCCAGCTGATCGGCTGGGTCTTCTTTGGTTGCCCTGCACAGGAGAACGGAGCTGGAAAGCAGGTTAGTGGGGTGGGGAGGGAAGGGGGATTTTGCAGTATCCTTCCCTTTCCATACTATCAAGCTACACCTACCAAGCCACACTATACTCACCAAGCCACACCCATAGAACCGTTAGTAAAAAAAAATTGAATCCCACCACTCCCCCAACCAAATTCTCAATCATGAAGGAGACCATGCTGATATTTGCTTACACTTTCTAGGGCCAAACTGACATCATGCCCGTCTGCTCAGAAGCTCCAGAAGCTAAAGATCCACATCAAAATTTAGCTTTTTCAGATGCATGATAAATAAGAAGAGAACTTATGCCCAAATATGACAAGTGAACAATATGGAGCCCAAAGGGCTCTCTCCCTCCCTCCCTCCCTCTCTCTCTCTCTCAAGACCACTAGCCAAATATTTCTCTAAAAGCCATTAGAGCAGCTAGAAAGATCAATTTTCAAAGCAATTCTCTATATTTGTGCTTGAAGGAAACCTAGCTAAGCTTAATGGTACTTGCTCTTAAGGTAAGTATATCAATGTGACTGCTTTATAGGATTGGAATAGATCTATGCAAACAAGTTGGCTTTCTACACCAGTTTTATTCTATATTATTTTGTTCCTGTCCCCGCTTCCCCTGAACTCTGCAAAGTAGTGAGGACTACAATTACCATTACTCAGGACAGTCAATTTTTTGAGAAAGATGGGAATGGAGATAAAAAAAACTCGAACATTGTTCATGGCAAAAACTCAACCAAATTGTCTTCCCCCCCCCCAAAAAAAAAACCTGTTGTGTGCTTTTCTTTTCTTTTGTAGAGAAAGAAAAGAAGGGATGACAGTGATTGGCAAACCTACATTAGTTTAGCAGGGACCTGAAGAGACCAGCTGCAAGTTATAAATGTCCAGGCCAGCAAACATGTGTGGCATCTTCTCTCTTGCCAAAAATTCCAAGCAATTAGAAGAGCACTTTCAGCTCTTCTGCAGATAGAGAGAATAAACATGTGAACAGTAGAGAAACAGAGTAGAATTGGGGGGGGGGAGGCCTTTATATGGATTTTATAATATACAGTATGTTCTTTTTTTAAAAAAAATCACAAATAGCAACCCTGTTTGGGTTTGCCAATTCTCTCTCCTTCACATTCCTGGATAGTTACAAAACTTAATTCCAATATTCTGATATTCTCTCTTGCAAGAAAAGTGAGGTTATAAAAGAAATAGAAAAGTCAGCAGCTACCGCTTCCACAATCCTTAGTTATTGAACTCATGAAATGATGCTCGGAGATAGGAATAAACACAAAGTAACTTGGATCCATGCAGAAAAATCTGCAATATTTCTTGCTAGTTTGGTTTAGTGGTGAAGGCACCAGGCAAGAAGCCAGGAGACTGTGAATTCTAGTTCCACCTCAGGTATGGAAATTGGCTGAATGACTCTCGACCATCACCAGGATAAAGTGAGTTCTAGGCCCGTTTTAGGCATCAAAACCATCTGGGCAACTTTAAGCCAATCACCAGGAGAATGTGAGTTCTAGTCCTGCCTTGGGCATGACAGTTGAGGGAGTGACTTTGGGCCAGTCAATCTCTCACAGCCCAACTCACCTCACAAAGGAAGAAGAATAGTTTGTGTCTTTGTCACCTTGAGTTATTTATAAAAATAATGAAGGCGGGATACAAATAAATATTCATTATAAAGTCACTGGAGGTTGTTCTCAAAATACTGTAAACATCTGACAATGAAGGACTGTTTCAGATTCTTCTTTGCAGAACCCTGGTCTTCTCCATATAGTATGTCAGATATAGTTGTCCGGGATGCCCCACCTAGGTGGACATTTTAATGTACAATAAATAATACATTTAAATAATAAATGTAAAATAAAATTGTGTGTCCTGAACCTAAGTGGTTTGCTGCTGCTGTCCTCCATCCTCTCTCTAATGACAAATTTCTATTTGCCAGTGAAGTTCTAAAAGATGGCAAGTAAAGTCTAGGTCAGCTGATGTTCTCTGTGCAGCAGAAATATAAGCTCCAATTATGCTAGTTGTCTGTTTGAGGCATTCATCCAATTTTCCAAGAGAGGCTGCAGACTCAGAAACCTCAGATAAACCCAAATAAGAATAAAAGCCTGGAACTCGCTGGATGTATCGAGTAAGGAGGATGACCTTGGATGGAGATAAGCACAATCCATTATCAGAATAATGAGGGGCAAAAGCCATCTTAAGTCTACAACAAACAGCAATACGTGGGGGAAGCTCACACACGTATTTCCTTAATTCGCAGAATTGCAAGATTCCAATCTCTATAATGTGGAACTGTTTTCCTGGCTCGATTTACCTAAAGAACCAGTCAGTTTGAGCCATGTTTTGCTTAAACCTTTTGCACAGGTTTGTTGCCTTAATTCATTCTGTGTACAGGAGTTCCTTGACTTTCAACAGTTTGTTCTTCCCTTACTAGATGATCCTGCTACAATCAAACATGGAGAGTGGCGTGAAATGGGATGGAATAGGATAGCAAGATAATGTAGACCAGGAGTGTCAAACCCATGGTGTCACATGATGTATCGGGACATTTTTCCCCTTTGCTAAACCAGGTGAGGGCGGGGCCAGCACATGACGCATCCATCCTGTGGGCCACAAGTTTGACATCCAGACTTATATAGCACTTCACAGTGCTTTATCGTTCTCTCTAAGTGATTTACAGTCAGCCTCTTGCTCCCAACAATCTGGCTCCTCATTTTACCCACCTCTGAAGGATGGAAGGCTGAGTCAACCTTTAGGAGGAAGGAAGAAAGGGAGGGAGGGAGGGAGGAAGGAAGGAAGGAAGGAAGGAAGGAAGGAAGGAAGGAAGGAAGATTGAAATAGCCCTTAGATAATGGTGTGGAGTGGAATTGAATGGAATGAAATGGAAGAGAATTGGAGAGTGGAGTGGAGTGGAATGAAGTGGAATGGAATGGAATAGGAGAGTGGAGTGGAGTAGGAAGTAGAGTAGAGTAGAGTAGAGTAGAGTAGAGTAGAGTAGGGAACAGAACAAACAGAACATCCACATTCTGACATGTAGTGGTCTCTTCTCTGTGCATTTTTATATTTAATTTTGGAAGAGTAGAATAAAAAGTTTTGAAATGGCCCAAGAACATTTTTTTTAATATAGTGGGGCATTCTATGCTTACTGTGAATAAGATTCTAAATGGTGACTGATGGACATGCATTAATTAAAATATAACCATTTTGACATGACCATTCTCAAAAGAAAACTTTTCAGAGTTGCGGCATAATGTATGTGATAAAACAGAATAAATGTCCAGAGGGGTTTACTTTTGAATATTAATCATGGCATTTGATAGCTGTCAACTTGGACCAGGGAAGAAAAATCAAGTATGTATACCAAGCCAGTATGTAACGCTTTGCACATTAAAGTCCTGACTACGAGCTCCCATATTCTAAGTCTATCTGCCTCTGTTACTTCATCTGCAACCTTGTTTTATAAATAAACCATATAAATAGGCTCCCTTTGATTGCTTTGAGCACCCAACATTAAGTGTTAGGGCATAGCTTTAGGCATAATTGTACAACTGAATCCATCAGCTGCCTAATTATCATGCATTTTGCATTTATTTCTGCCAATTAAAAAAGGCAGAAACTATTAACAACTTTTACATAAATACCATATTTGTTCTCTGCAAAAGACACGAGGCTAATTTGCCAGCGATTAACCGATTATCTAATTTTATAGCTGTCATCCTGCACGATGCCACTTACCCCAAACCCATCAGGCAAACAACAAAAAACACCCCCAGAAGTTCTATTATTCCACCACATCTCTTCAGCCTTCATGTAGAATAACTGCCAAAATTTGCTTTGATTTTTCCTGTTTCTTCCTTCCCTTTCACTATGAAAGATCGCTTCCGTAAACCATGATGGAACACAGCACGATCTTGTCAAGAGGCAACTGGACTTTCTTGTTTTTCTTTGAAGACGTTTCACTTCTCATCCAAGAAGCTTTTTAAATGAGTAGAATAGAGCTGGAAGGGACCTTGGAGGTCTTCTAGTCCAGCCCCCTTCTAGTCCAGCCCTCAAGCAGGAGAACCTAAACTATTTCAGATAAGTGACTGTCCATCTCTTCCTAAAACCCCCCAGTGATGGAGCACCCACAACTTCTGAAGGCAAAGCTGTTCTACTGGTTAATTGTCCTCACTGTTAGGAAGTTTCTCCTTAATTCTAGGTTGCTTCTCTCTTTGATTAATTTCTTCAGCTCTGACTGGATGGTGGGGAATGGAAGGATTTATATTCTTGGATGAGAAGCAAAATGTCTTCGAAGAAAAAAAACAAGGAAGTCCAGTTATCTCTTCAAAAAGCATCTTTGGGACAACTATGATCTGGATGACTGAGAATCTCCATCGATAACAAGATCTTCTTTCAAACAAGAGGCTGAACCCTTGGTTTGCAAGCCATAGTTTAAAAGCAGGACAGGGTTTACATCTCTGTGTTACTAGTACCTGTGGTTCATCAAGAGAAAAGTCAAGAAAATCAAGAGATGGAGTATGATGGGTAGACATATTCCCTATTTGAAAAACCTGATTGGCAAGAAGTTTTCTACACTCTACATCTGCATGAAGTCTTTGAGACATTTCCAAGGTACCTATACAAGATAATATTTGTAGCTCAGAATTCCAAAGTGGGGTCTTTGGTGGTCTCTGAGCCTGATTGGTTTCTTGCAGATGTTTTATTACCGAGCTAGATATCATCCACAGTGCTACAAGGGAGCAGGGTTTGATCTCTGTTTATATTGTCTTGGTGGTTCCTTGATTGGGCTATTGATTAGACTGATCATACTGATTAGACTGTTAATCAAGGAACCACCAAGAACTTTTCGATAGAATGAACCACTTGCATATTAACAGAGGGCAAACCTTCTAGCGCTAATGATGCTACCTAGTTGGGTCATGAAAGGCCTGCAAGAAAACAACCAAGGTCAGAGAGCACCAAGGACTCCATGGCGATGTCAGCGATGTTTGGATGAACATCAGAGTAACTCTGCTGGATCGCACTAGGAGCTGTTGTTCTCAGAATAGCCAAGCAGATGCACCAGCAGGAGATGGAGAAAGATACTCTTCGCCATCGTTCTTCTTTGCAATTGGTAAGTTGGATGCATGCTGCTGCCAATTTGGAAGCAATGTGGAAAATTCAAGAGCCGTCCCCAAGGAATTGATCCGATGCCTCCTTAAAGGCATCCCAAGTTAATTATGCAAAGTGTGAAGAAGGCTGGAACTCTTTTAATTCCTGCATAAAACCGTTGAACTGATTCATCTGGGGATTTAGAAAATAGAGTCCTGAGTATGTTGATCAGATCTCTATGAGTCATCAGACATCTTCATTCCGTACTTGCTGGATTCCTGGATGACAGGCAATAAAATGAAGCTGGAAAGTGTTTTGTAATCCTGTGTTAGAAGTTATGTTTTCCCCCTAAAGAATCAGCTTGGGGATATTTCCAAATCCACCTTTATCATGAGAGCCACAAATATTGTGTAGAGCACCAAGCAGCTTGTACTAGCTTAAACTGATATGCTTACTGCCATCAATATGAACAAGGATCACGATATTTCAGATTCTCATTCTCAGATGTCTTCAGGTCTCAGATTGCTGCGGTATGTGGGATATGGAGCTCCCTTTGAACACATTCCTGTTTCTGGTTAATATAGAACAAACTTGGCAAGTTTAAGACTTATGGAATAGATAGAGGGAGAGAGAGAGAAAGATAGAATAGATAAAGAGAAATAGAAATAGAAAAGATAGATGATAGATAGATAGATAGATAGATAGATAGATAGATAGATAGATAGATAGATAGATCAGAGAGGTAGGTAGATAGATAGATCAGAGAGACAGATGAAGGCAGATAGATAGATAGACAGAATGAATAGATCGAGGGTCTTCAAACTTGGCAAGTTTAAGACTTGTGGACTTCAACTCTGAGAATTCCTGAGCTAACATGACTGGAGCAGGAAATTGAAGTCCACAAGTCTTTTAAGCTGTCTATTTATACATCATAAATCATCTATCTATCTGTCTATCAATCATCTATATCAAGGGTTAAACTTGGAAAGTTTAAGACTTGTGGACTTCAACTCCCAGAATTTCTGAGCTAACATGACTGGAGGAAGAATTCTTGGAGTTGAAGTCCACAAGTCTTAAACTTGCCAAGTTTGAAGACCCCTGGAATAGATAGATAGAGAAAGAGAGGTAGAATAGATAGATAGAAAGAGAGACAGAAAGAATAGATAGAGGGAGAGGAAGAAAAAGATAGAAGAAAAAGAGAAAGAGAAGAGAAAAAGAAAAGATAGAAAGAAAGAAAGAAAGAAAGAAAGAAAGAAAGAAAGAAAGAAAGAAAGAAAGAAAGAAAGAAAGAAATAGATCAAGGGGCAACTTTAAGACTTGTGGACTTCAACTCCCAGAATTCCTGAGCTAATATGACTGGAGGAGAAATTCGAGGAGTTGAACTCCANATAGATAGG
This sequence comes from Laticauda laticaudata, assembly GCA_004320025.1. NCBI lineage: Eukaryota > Metazoa > Chordata > Lepidosauria > Squamata > Elapidae > Laticauda > Laticauda laticaudata. The sequence goes on from BHFT01001638.1 coordinate 74,770, forward strand.
ATAGAGGATCGAGGATGATTGATTGAAATGGCCTAGGGTCTCCTGTTTAAGCAGGGTGGGGTTGGTTTAGAGGACCTCTGAGGCCCCTCCCAGCTCTCTTATTCTCTTAAATGAACGCCTGTAAAGTTAAAGGCCACCTGAGGCCCTAATCTGGCTTCTAAACCTCCCCTTCTTCCTCCGATCTCTAGGTCCTCCGGCTGCCCCGGGAAGCCACGGACCCAAGGGAGAGCCGGGCTCTCCGGGGCTTCCCGGTTTGCCCGGGAAAAGCGGCCCCCGAGGAGCCTCCGGAAGCCCTGGAGACATCGGCCTCAAAGGTGAACGAGGGAAAGCCGGAGACGCCGGCGGCCACAAGCTCATGTACCAATCCGCTTTCACCGTCAAGCGCCAGACCCACGAGCACCCGGTGAAGAACGCGCCGGTGGTCTTTCGCGGCAACGTGACCAACACCTACCATGATTATGACACCTCGACGGGCAAATTCACCTGCCGCATCCCGGGCATCTACTACTTCGTCTTCCACACGTCCTTGACAGCCAACCTGTGCGTCAATCTCTTCTGCAACCGGGAGCGGGTGGCCAGCTTCTGCGACCACCTCTCCAACCCCAAACAAGTCAGCTCCGGTGGGGTCCTGCTCCAACTGCAAGCCGGCCACCAAGTCTGGTTGGCGGTCAACGATTATAATGGGATGGTGGGTGTGGCTGGCGCCGACAGCGTCTTTTCAGGCTTCCTACTGTTTCCCGATTAGCTTCTCCTCCAGAAAGAGCCCAATCGGCTCCGGAGCTGCCTGAAATTGACCTTTCTGGGATTCCCCCATATCTTTTCTTCTATCCTTTGAGGTTTTCTCCTGCCTTTCTCACTGATTGAAAATAAAATAAAATAAAATAAAGAGTTTGTCATGGCAATTGAAATAAATAAACAAATAAATAAATAAATAAATAAATAATCCAGGAGTCTTTGGTTTTGTGGTTCACCATTGCTTACAAGAAGGAGGCACCTCAACTTTTGCCAAGTTAAAGATAGGTGGACCTCCAACTCCCAGAATTCCCAAGCTATATTGGCCGGGGGGATTCTGGGAGTTGGAGTCCACCAATCTCAAGAGTTTCTTTAAAAAAATGGCTGGGGAACTCTGGGAGTTGGAGTCCACCCCTCTTAAAAAGTTGCAAGGATTAAGACACAGTGGTTCAGGGCATTACATTATATGAATATACAACATATGAATAAATGATCCACTTGGGTGACCTGGATGGTTTGAGGATAAGCCATTCAAAAATTGAACCCTGACTTCTCTCCCCTAGGTTTGGCTCCTCTTAAGAGGCACCAGATTTTGCACCCCAATAATTGAAAAGCTCTGACTGAATCAGGGCTTATTAACTTGGTTTAGAGTTGAATAATACAGAAACTCAATCAGCCAATCAAACAATCAGAGACAGCAGAAAAACAGTGGAATACAAAAATCTATAATTTAAAAAGCTAAACATAAATAAAACACACAAAATAAAAAAATATTTTAAAAAATGTATACACACACAAACACAATCTATATCTATATCATTCATATCTGTCTGTCTATCATCTCTCTCTCTCTCCATCTCTCTATTTCTCTTTCTATCATCTATCTATCTCTATCCATCTATCTCTCTATCATATTTATC
>BHFT01001639.1:0-75910 GCA_004320025.1 Laticauda laticaudata
GATTTTGTTGCCAGCACATTCAACTATATAATGAACAAAAGTAGTATTTAGTAAGAATATTTCATTCATTCAAATCTAGGATGTCTTATTTTTGTGTTCCCTTTATTTTTTTGAGCAGTGTATATTTATCCCATACACTTCTGTTGAAGAAATCAGTACATTTCTTTGATGTAATAAGGAATGCAGTGATTATATGTGAGTGGAATATTTTGCAGTTTGTTTTATAACAACCATCTCCAATTCTCTTCCTCTTTAATAGTGCAAAGGCTACATTTCTGAATATTCCTCCCTGGCTATTCAAATGATCATGCACATGGTAAGATTAACGTTGCCTATATTTTACTATCTTGCTCCAAAAATGTATAAAAAAATCTGCCATTGGAGTTATAGCAAATGTCTTAACTAGATTTGATATCATCAAAGGTCATTTTGGATTAATTATCTCATTACTTAATGGCTAACATGTTGTACCACCAGGCTGCATTTTTTTTAGTTCTTGAGATTATTTATATTGAAGCTCTCTGGAAATATGATTGTGAGGACATAATGATATTCATACCGGTAATTGTACTGGGTTGACTGTAACACATTTTTTATAGGGCATTCCGCTGTCTTATGCCTATTCAAAAAGTATAAATATTGAACAAAATTTATTTTGCAAAAAATAATCATTCTATTGATAATTGGCCCTTTCCTCTTGCATGAAAATTTGTGGTGTGAATCATTAGATACTTGATTATTTTCTAATTAGTAACTGTTGTGTTTTTTTTTCTCCATCCTGTCAACAGCAGGAGCAGGTATGTGAGAAACTTTTCCCCCACTTAGAGAGTGTTGCTTGATGTCTTGCTAATATAGTTGACAAGTGTGACAATTTTGACAGATTCAAGGGACAGAGTAGCTGTGGAAAGAGTCATTTTTTAGTCTAAAATGAAATCTTGGTCATTCTGAAACAGATTATGAGCCTGTTTGACCACCTGGCTTTGAAACTAAAATTAATGCACAGAAAATTCCACAAAGTCTGAAGCCATAATGATCAAGATAATTTTAGGATATGATTTTGGAATAGATGCTGAGCTTCCAAAATAAACCTCCTTGGACCTTGCACCTGTCATGGTTTGGTTGGTAAATGCATGTTGCATGTATTTATAACTTGGATTGTGGTGCTTTGTTTGCCAACTTACATATGCCTTAATGAGGAAAACAGTGAAATGAGGACATTTCTCGGCCTATACAGAGATGGCATCATACTTTAGTATTTTTGCTTTTGTATGTAAATAGTATGGAAACATTTCTTTGGTTGTGAGAGAATAGAATAATTGAATTACTTCAAAGATGGTGTGGAAACTCTTATATATAATTATGATATGCTTTCATAAGAAAATGTTTTTTTGCATGCTTTGATACTCATTCTCTAAACCACTGTTACCTTCTGTTTATAACAACTAAATGCTTTATCTTTTCTGTCTTTAAGTCAGTTTTTTTATTCTTGGTGATAGACTAAGCTTTAGAGTTGTCTTACAAGGGTTTTCCAAAATCATTTGTCATTGCTTTCTTTCTAAGCCTTGGAGAAAGGGTTACTGGTCAAAGGTTATAGGCTTTGTACCTAAGGTGGGACTAAAACTCATAATCTTTCAGTTTCTAGCCTGGTGCTACATCAAAACAGGTTCTCATATTTTTCATAAATTCTGTTTAATAAGATTGTTCAGAATATTACAGTAATCCATAGCTGTCGATGAGATAATGGCTCTACAAAATCCCTTTTCTTATTTCCTTTATTAATAAAGAAGTCATGGGAAGTTTTCACTGCTGTCAGATTAGTTGTCGCTTGTCATTTGGTTCAGACCTGACAAATTAGTTTGTGGTCAAAACTGCTTCAGTCAAAAATTGCACTTTGAGAGCAGACATGACAGCAAACTAGTTACCCAACGGAAAAAATGCTTCCAGTTTCTTCTCCTGGTTTCTGTGGGTGAGGAAAAAAAAAGAGAATAATTCATAGGAACCAAAACCAGCTGGTATTGATTTCTGTAAATGTTGCAATTCTCATAACCAAGTAAAATTAGCAACTATAAAGATGACACTATCAATGATTAAAACTTTGAGAATTCATAACAGACCAGGTAGATACAATAGTGATCTGGCCCATAAAGAGCCAAGTCTCAAAACTCCCTTGAAGGAAATATTTATTCCAAATCACTTTCAAATGACAAGCTACTTGTGTAGTTTTCAGATTTGACACCACTGATCAAAATAAACTGAACAGTCATGTAGTTTATTTTGTTTTGACTTGCTATGGTAGGAGAAGGTAGGAGGAGTTAAAATTATTCCTGCAGATATTAAGCTAGCTGCAGAAGAGGGAATTCCTGGGACAGTCAACGCCTTTATGAAGAACCTTTATAAAGTTATGTAAACCAATGAGACTTTTCTGAAAAGTGAAACTACAGCTGCAACAGCTACAGGTTATGTGAACAATTATGTGAACTCTTGAAGTTGTATGAATACACACTGTCTTATATTTTTTTAGTATATGGTCCATATTTGCATTCAGAAGCGATCAGGAAATTTTGAAATGTACACATTTGAATACAGGTAGTCATCGACCTACAATAGCTTGTTAAGTGCCCATTTGAAGTTACAATGGCACTGAAAAAAGTGACTTATGTTTTTCACACTTATGGCTGTTGCAGGTTCTGTGATCAAAATTTGGCAACTGAGTCATATTTATGACCGTTATAGTGTCCTGGAGTCAGGGACCACCTTTTGAACCCTTCTGGCAAGCAAAGTCAATGGGCAAACCAGATTCACTTAATTACTGCGTTACTAACAGCTTCAGTGATTCACTTAACAGCTGTCTCAATTACCAACAGACATTTTGAGCTCAATTGTGGCTGTAAGTTGAGGGCTACCTGTAACTGGTTTGGCTATAGGGTAGCAGGGAACCCTGTGATATTGATGAATTGTTACTTGCAGCTCAGCCAGCCTGTAGTGAGGCTTGTGATGAGGAGTGTTACAGAAACTGTAGTTCAGCACTTAAAGAGCCATTGTTTTCTTATTGATAATCTAGACTACCCTCTTCCTGTACAGTTATAAATTAAGACTGTTTTTAAACTATTTAATGTGAAATACTAACTGAATGGAACTTGGGGTTTGTCTTTTGTATAGCACTGAATGACTGTTAGAAATTGTCTTCTTTTCGAACCAGAATAGTGCTTGAATTTAGTAAAATGACTGCATGTATCTTATAGAATATTCATGTTTCATTGAAGTACTGATTTTTTAAAAAATAATACTGCACCAAGGGACGATTATGAAACATCAGGAAGAGCACATAATCTAAACTTCTATTTGTTCAAAAGTATTTAACTTTGTAAGAAAAATCAATTGTGGACACATGCAAGTTGCTGAAATAAGTTATTTGATTAAACTTCAAAATAATTTGTTCTGCTGTAGAATAGAAGTGCCAAAAGTGAATAAAATTCAGCCTGAAAGTATACATAACATCTAAGGATATGCAAAACAAGCTATATGTGAACCACTTTTTTTCAGATTAACAGCTAGTTTCCAAGGGTCCATATCCAGACAAAGGCATGCATTTTTCTTGTGGACATGTACCAAGGCATCATGTTGAAAGAAAAAATGTTTTAGGAAGGTAGAAAGCAAGAACAGTCACAGTCAAGGGTGGCAGATGTAAGGAAAGACACTAAGTAGAGTGGGGAGGTCAGTTTTTGACTGCAGTTTTGAAAGAGGAGAGAAAGAAGCAAAATTAGTCCCATTTTGTGAGACCAGTATGGATTTGGTTGGTTGAAACCTGAGAAAACTTCCCATCTTTTGGTTCTGCTGAACGACTGCCTGTCTGGAACAGTTTGGCAGAACTTCAGAGACACACCATGTTTTGGGCTTGAAACAAAATGCATTTTTTTTCTTTCCTGTACAAATAATAACATTTATACTATTCCATAGCATCTGGGGCTACTTTTACATTCATGAAATTAGAGTGATATTAAAACTAATTTGCAACCTTGTAGATTATAGAAGTAATTTGCATTGGTGTTTTATGTCTTCAGGAACCACAGGAGATTTGTAACACGATGGGATTATGTTCTTCTCTGAAATCTATACCCCTCCAAGCTCTGGTGCCTGCTAAAGCTATCTCTCCAGCAAAGATAGAGCCAGTTGAGGTAAGACTCTGTATGTCACTTGACCGAAGCAAGAAGGAGATGAGCGCCTAGAGATGATGAAGAGAGAAAATCTAAGAAACAATCACAGAAAGAACTTCCTGATGAATTTTAGTAAGTTAGAATAAAATAAAATAGAACAAAAAGATCCAGGAATATAACATTTTCATCACAAATGCCTGAACTTCTTATCCCAAGGTTCAACAATGTGTTGAGATTCATGGTAGTCTCAAAATTGAACAAAGCAATTTCTGAATGGCTCTTATGGGCTATTAAAAATCTAATCTTGGCACTGAGACCATCTTGGCCCCCAAATTATCCCCCAAATTATCAAGATCTCTCAGTTGAGTCCCCCTCTCCCCCCCCCTCCAGTGGTGTAAAAACTGAAGCTCGCATCAGCATCAAGGGTCCTTGACCTTGGGGCTTCCTAAGGGCAGGAGAGGGGGCTAGAAATAAACTACTGTATGAACAAGCAGACTATCTATGATGGCTTAGTGTTCTTGGACTCACTTCCAGTGATTTAGTTTCTTTCCATGGGCCTTGAACATTGGTATCATTAAAAAAAAAGTCATTAATATTTTTTTTTCTTGGTCAGCCATTCTGCTGCTAACCTTAACTTTGACTTGAAAAATTGGACACCAGGGGTGTCTTCCAAAGGGTATCTGTTTGTGTTCCAGCTGGGTGAAGTCATTTTAAGGCCATATTCCTGCTGTAAACTCAGGCCAGATCCATATTTCATCTAGCACAAAAGAGTGTGCTTCCAAACATCTGGCCAAGCTGAAGCTTCTCCGGTGAATGCATCTGGTTCAAGCTGGGGCTGCAATAAGACTCTGAGAGGACACCCTAAAGGGAATATAGGTCAATTGTTTGTCTCTTTCAGAATAAAAGGATTTTTTTTCCTGTTTCACGTTTAGGAGAATGTTGAAGAATATATTACCTGGCATGAGTAGCCAGGAAGAGCAGGCCTTCCTTCCCATTGACAGCGGACACCATAAATGTAGAGCCTTCATCAACAGCCATAATGGCAATGGTTACTATTAACAGATATTTGTAATGCAAGTCCTCATAAAGCACTATCATATAGATAAAAAAGTTTGTTCCCTTTGTGCATGAACTTACCTTCATTGAGGTACAGGGAGTGCCATGGTGTATTGGCCCATTGTGAGAATACTGTTGCTATAATCTTCTTTTCGTGTTGAAATGAGTAAAAATGGAAACTTAGCCAAACATGAATTACGTTCCTGAACACTAGAAGGGAGGCTCTGCAGGCCTGCCCTAATTGAGAAAGAAATGAAGTAGCCAAGGGTTGACACCTAAGATATTTTACCTCATTGTACAAATACTATAGTAGTTGCTAATTTTATGGTTAACAATTGAATAGCCAATACTGAAGTCAGAATGTAAATAGAGTGCTTCCTTCAGGTGACAGGAGGAAGTTTTAAGCTTTGCCTTCTTAACTAGTGAAGTAAGGTTCAATTTCCAGTGTCCCAATATATATTTCAGAGTAGGTCCCAACTACTGTTTCATGTTTCTGTGGCTGCCGATGTCTTGGTTTCTTGTAGTACTGGTAATAACTACTGAAAATAATTCTTTTTTTCTGAATTGTATAGACCAACCCGAGCCAAAAGGAAGCATTCTCTCTCTGTGAAGTATGTACTATCATGGTAGAAGAGGTGGCCAGCCTTCTGGAAAGCAATAAGACGGAGGTATGCATGTACCACAAAATAAATTTGACTGCTAATATCACCTTTTATGGTACAGTTTGCTCTCCAAGAGTGTGCTCCATCTGGTGTGATCAAATGACCGGTGGTTTCTGACAAAATGGATTTCTTTGGGGTGGCATACTATATATGGATGAGGATTGCCAGAGGAGTTCATCTTGCAGTGTTCTTCTGATACAAAATGAATACCTATTTTATTCAATATATAATATTTAATCCATGCGTGTTTTATAAATAATGATTTTTAATGCTGCATTTCAATGTGCTGTTGAACCATACTACACTAATTTTGCATGTTGCTAGTTTTAGCAGATGCCTAGAGGACTTGTGATGACTGAACTTGTCTCAAAGTAGTTATCTTTGTCTGTACTAGGAGGAGATGATACAAGGAATGGAGAAAGTCTGTTTAGTGTTACCTGAAAAAAGCAGAGAGGAGTGCAAAGATTTTGTGGAAGTTTATGGGAAGTCTATTCTTGACATGTTGTTGGAAGCTACTAGTCCTAAAATGGTGTGTGTGATGCTGAGATGCTGCAAAAACAACATTTTACCAGCTGGTGAGAACTTGAATAATCCTTTGCTACATAATCAATGCTTCTATGTTTGATTTGGATTTTACTTTTCCGGTATTGCAATGTTTTTGTTCAATTATGTAAATATAGACATTAACTTGACATAAACACCTTTGCTTTGTGTATCCTTAGAAGAAATTGTTCCAGTGCAATCAGAATTGGGAAATATCTGTGATGTGTGCAAGATGATCGTTGCTTATGCAGATAAGGAACTAGCAAAGAATGCTACCACTGTTGAGATTGAAATGTTTCTGGAACAAGTTTGCCACTACTTACCGAAGTCTGTTGGTGACCAGGTAATTAATGTGCTATTGTGTGTTAAAACTGTTGTACTGTGAATGAATTCTTCTGAAAAGCTAATCTATGAAATCAGAGAGAGTAGTTACAAATGATTGCTGTTTTGTAATGACCTCCACAACCAGTGTCAAACTGGACACTTTTAAGTTCCAGCGTGATAAAGGTGGGTTCTTTCAAATCATTGCAGTGTTGTGAAAAGTTAGACCATTTAATTGGATTGTTAGATTGCTGATCTGGCAATACTTTCAAAATGTAATACTTAATATAGTATATAGTTGCCTTGAGCTGTAAAATTGGGGATGTTTCTTTGAGGAGCAAATCACTCCTATACTTTAAAAGAAGTTGATGTAGTAAGGTGCTGTTTATATTTCATAATATAAGCTGTTCTGGAGTTGCAAGCTACAAGCATGATGCTTAGGGTTTGAAATATTCTTTTTCTTTTCACCTATCTATATGATACTCTTATGGATTTGTATCAAAGAATCAGTGGATGCATTTTAATTTATGTACTTCTATACCCATTCTTTACACAGCCATTCCTTAATGATTGTTTGCAAATGTAACAGTAATAATAAAACTCAATGCAATATGTACCATCAGATTTCATGGCTTGTTATCAAAAGCCTTCAGCTTTGAAACCAACTGGTCAACTTCAGGCAAGAGCCAAGGTTCTAATCATCCACAAACAATACAATACTTACAAACAATAATTGCAACTGGAACTTTGTTGCTAAGCAACACAGTTCTAAAGGCCAATGTCACATGACCTCACACAATGGCAGTTCTGGCAGTTCTAGTTGCCACTGTTAGTAATCCTGCATGATCACTTTGACTTCTTATTGGCTTTCCCATTGGCTTTGCCTATCGGAAACGGACAGTGGAGGTTGCAGATGGTAATCACGTAATTATAGGAATGCTGGCAACATCTGCAGCTACAAGGACAGGTCATAAGTTCCCCTGATTCAGTGCCATCATAATTTCTAACAGTCACTGAACAAGTCATTACACAACATCTACCTGTAATTACAGTCATAGAGTGTATTAAACTTATAGTTACTATTTTTTAGGGAAATGAGATGCAGTGGAGAAAAGTGGCCCAGGAAAAGTGAGCTTGTTTAAGCAATCTCTTTGTCTTGCAAAAAAAGGGGAAATGGATCAGGAACAGGACACTGTATGGCAGAACTTTTATCTAAATGAGGTGGCAGCAACTAGTAATTATTGTATTTATTTCTCTCATACCCGTACACCTTTCCTTACAACCATTTCACTTCCTATTGAAGGACCAGATTCTGGTCCCTAAATGAGAGGATTTATTTAACTTTGTGGCCAATAAGTTATTTGATCAGATTAGATCTGCAATTTAACTGTGAGAATCTAACACATATCAAATATCTTATTGAAATCAACTAACTTTAGGTAGATAGCACTTGATATAAAAAAGGTCCTTAAATTCAAAAGTTTCCAACTGAGTTACATAATTGATTGGTGGAGGATCATATTCCATTTCTCACTGATGCTTAATTTTTTTATAAACAGTGTGTCCAGTTTGTGCAGCAGTATGAGCCAACAATTGTGCAGCTTCTTGCAGAAATGATGGATCCTACTTTTGTGTGCAATGTAAGTACCACAAGTTAGAATATTTACTTATGAACTACACTTCAGTTACCATTGAATAAAAATAGACCTGCAATTTAAATGCTTAGGTATCTACTATCACAACTCAAAGCTATTTATGGACAGTAGGTGCCAAAGAAAACTCAAATAATGCTTTATCTTAAAGTGATTTTTTTAAAAATAATTCTGGATTTATCTAATCCAAATTGCAAGTGCAAAATTAAAGCAGCAAAATAAGAACATGAGGTGCTGGTGATGTTGCTAAAATGCCCTTTGAAAAGCTGAGGTTTGTTTCTATCTTATTTTCTGACCCTTAGGTTCAACCAAGACATAACTTGTCAGTTGTAACAATAGGGTTTTCTTTGGTTCCTTTAGCATTTTTTGTAGAAATGCTAATAAGTGAATGATCACACTTTTTATTATGGTGAAACAGTAAACTGCAATTATTACACTTCACAGAAACTTGGAGTTTGCACAGCGTCCACTAAACCTCTTTTGAGATCAGAATTCTGTGTCCAAGGACCAGGGTATTGGTGTAAGAACATGGAAACTGCAACTCAGTGTAATGTAAGTATTTTTATATACTTCTTAGCAAGCATGTAGATAAGAGACAGAAACCCTACAAGCAGCATTTCCTTATGCCAGCTAATATGGGGAGAGGTTTTCTACAAGGCAGGAGCACTGCTGGAAGGCATGAGTAAGATCCAGTGCGATGTGACACAGCAGTTTATACACCTAAAATTAATTGTTGGGATTGGGATTGGTGAATGTCATAAAAAACTATAGTTTGTATCTTTTTGAAGGAGGCTGTAACACCAAAACAAGTAAATAGAGAATCCTGAGTCATTAAAAATGTTTCTAAACAAAAATGTGTTTAAAATGAAATGCATTTGTGGATTAAAAATGTCTTTGAGAGAATAAAAACCTATTTGACTATATAAAAAATGTGGAGCCTGGTATATTTTACTGGAAAGTTCATTCCAGAGCTACAATATTGCCATTGAAAAGGCTTGTCCATCACATCTCCAATATGGGAGAGTACTAGAGCAGGATGCAATCATGAAAGCATTAAATGTTCCTGCTTCTCTTCCACTGTCTGGACTGAATAAGCTCAGTAATGAGCTCTTAGCTATTATTCCCTCAAATATGAGTGTTCTTCTATCTGCATTCTAACCTGGCCTTGTTGTCAGTTAAGGGATATACTAAGAAACTGAATGGATTGTGCATAGCAAAAGGGAATGCAGAATGTCCAGAATGAGTCCTGTCACGTGGCCAGGTCATCTCCATTGTCCATGGCGTCATGGATCTTAATCTAGGCTTCAAGAGAAGTACCTGCGTGTAAGCTGGAAAGTTGTCCAGCGTCTCTGGAATCAACTCCTGGGAGAAGACTGCGAAGTTGTAAATTGGTGTAATCATGGCAATCCTGCCTTGAATAGTCTGGAGAAGATCAAATCTAGTGTCATTACTATAAGTTAGGTGGTCGAACAGGATGGGTAGTGTACCATCAGAACCCCAAATACCTGATACTAGATATAAAAAGTGATACTGAAAGCCTGATGAAAGTAAAATAATTTCTATAGGTAATGACGGCCCCTCTTTTGCAATTCCTTGATTTGCTTTAGTATTGTACTAGCAAACTAATCTTACCCAAAGTCAAGCTGTGGATGAATGAGGAAAATGTTATTACTTGTTTATTACTTGTTATTACTTGTTATTACTTGGTCACCGTATGGCAGGCCAAAATGCTTACCATAATTTCATCTAGGGCAGGATTGTCAAACTTGCAGCCTGCTGGCCAGATGCATCATGTGCTGGCCATGCCCAGTTTAGCGAAGGGGAAAAAATTGTGATACGTCATGCGACAACACCATGACGTCACCAGTTTGACACTTTTGATCTAGGGATTTAGTGCCACATGTATCTTCCCTAAGAAGGCATTCCTTATGCCTGTTTTGTTATTTGTGTGATGGCAAGCAGACATTTTTGTTCAATAAATGTTTACTTTATTTCACTTTGAAATGTATTAATTACTGGGCTACATTTGGCTGGAACATGAAATAAAATTAAAAATGAAATAAAATGGCCCTCATTCCACCTCTGGAACAGCTCCCTCCCCCTTTGGTGTAAATTCTATGGTTTAAGCTAACATGAGTAGGTTTGTTCATAAGGGGTCAACCTCATTAATTATTATAGCATAAACTGGAATTCAAAACTGTGATTATTATAGCAAAAAACTATTCAGTGTACAACAGGAAAGGTGAGTTGCAAATTGGATGGCCCCAAGTTGTGGCTAGGCTATCAGAGCTGAACTGTGGGAAATTCAGACCACTAGATGGCATCAAAGCATTATAGTTTTAATCTCTCTTTCCTGCCATCTACTGATTATCTAGATTTTTTTCCAGGCTAGGTATGGCAAACTCAAGTTTTGAGCCAGCTAAAACTCTTGATGTTGGTTGAAAAAATTGTAAATATTTGATAAACAACAACTTCATAGAATCCCAGAAATCCTTTGGAATGACTTTCAGGCACTCTGTGCATAATCTTGATATAAATCATGTTTCCTCTGATTAATGCCTTGCATATCTTTTATCTCCTTCTGTATCCCCCTCCTTCCTTCCCTCTTTCTCTCCCAGGCTGTTGAGCACTGCAAGCGCCATGTGTGGAACTAGAAGATGCACTATCTTTTTTCATGCTTGGAAGAAAAAGGAAGCCAAGGATTAGGCTAGTAAAAGCTAAATCTTAGTGTCTTGATCTTCTCCTTCTCCATTTCAAGTACCTTTTTATGAATCACTGAGTAGCAGTGCTACTATCCTGGAAGGATCCATTGTTTTCACTTACTGATGTTTCTAACTCCAGTTATAGACCTTTGCGGAACATGAGGACATGCTCCCAGTCATTGGTCAATTGGGTTCAGTATTCTGAGAAGGAATAATAAGTGTGTGTATATGTAAGTAAACTAAGGACAGTGCTGGTGTGTCTGGATTTTAATTACTTGGTTTTTTAAAAACATTCTTGCTGATAATTAAACCTAAAAAAACATGGGACTGTTGTGCTCTCTGTTGAAATAGCTGTTGATATACTTTTTGTGAACAGTTATTTTGTAGACAGATCTTCCAAATAAATTCTTAACTGCTGACTTAAAACTGCGTAGACAGAGGCAGTCCCGTTCCTTCCAAAGGGATGACTTAGGTATGCCCACAATTATGTCATAATTAAGGTCTTAAGTCCCAATGCCTACCTAGCCAATACTGAATGAATGTTGATTCATAACCTAAGGTGCAGCCAGTACTAGTTGATAGTGCAAGTTTGAAATGCTTACAAATGAGCAGCCCATTATTTTTGAAACAAATTTAGTAGCTTCTCTTTCAACAAACAAAACAGTAAATTATTACCTAGAAAATCAAGAGGTACACTTAATTTGGTCCATTTCAGTAAGGTGCATTTCCTGAAACAAAAAAGAAGTTTGGTAGGAAAAAAAAGTACCCGTTTTCCTGTTGGATTGTATAGTTATCTATTAAAATTGTCTCTTCTTAACAACTGGTCCTTCTACAGAAGAGGTCCCCAATCCCATGCTGTAACCAGGCCACGCAAACAGTGGCGCTCACACATGTTCATGAAGCTCCATGTGTTCACCACTGTCCAAGCCAGAAATATTGGGAACCGTTGCTCTCGAGTGTTTCATCTACTTGCATAAGTAGACATTTTTTTGGATAAATCAGAATGTCTATGAGCAAAATGTTGACTGGCAGTCATGATTTCTGTGTGAAGACAGCTGTGGTTCGCTTGGGGGGGGAGCAAGCCCACAGACTCAAAAACATTACTGCTTGTTGAACATACATAAATAAATTATAAAGTCCTAAAACCCCATGACTTCTGACTTTGTTTAAAATACAGATTTTCTTAAAGTTCTACACACACAGACAGACAGACAGACAGACAGACAGACAGACATACATACATACATACACACACACACACACACACACACACACACACACACACACACACACACACATATATATATATATATATATAAATAAATGGGTGCACTTTAGAGGGCATTGACTTGAATTCTTCAGACTGGTACATTAGGGTTTTTGGGTTTTTTTGTTTTGTTTTTGTCTGCTGCTGGCTCCAAATTCTTGCTGTTTTGAAATAAGCATATAATGAAAAGCAACACAAATTAATATAGATGTTTGTTGTGTAGCATTGTAGTTAACATCTCCTTTGTAAGAGAGTGTTATTTGTTGTTGGAAAATTTAATACACTCCCTGTAAAAGAAAAATGGCATTCTGTGAGGTAAAATACATTTATGTATAGAATCCAGTTTCTTGCTGATAGGAAATGATTTCATATTTTTTGGGACACGTTCTTGCAACTTAATGTAAATATATGCAGAGTAATATCTTACCTTCAGAACTGAGTTGGGAAGATAAACAGCTGCTTTAACAAACTGCTCTATTTTTTTTCTTTTTGCATTGAAGCGTCTGTAATTCAATAAAGATGTAACTACATTTGGTCAGTGATGTTTTCAAAAATTATTTTAAGTATTATCTTGGAAGCTAATACATTGAGAGATACAAGTTGAAATGCTGATAATTAATGAGCAGTAGAGTCATATTCTGGAAATTTTAGAGTAGCCTAAATGAAGTGGGATGTCTAGAGCTCCTGTCCAATATTATAACTTTTTTTAATATGGTCCCTACTCCCTATTCTCTAAGCACATAGGGTGGGTTTTAATACACTCGGTTCCCTCTTTGCAAAGCTGAAATATTAAATTTGAAGGGTACCAGTTCATGTGGATGGTCAAATCATTTCATACAGCTATAAATTCCCTTTTAAAAATTCTCAGTTCTGCTATTGTTTTTCTACAATTAGAATTTTGAAAGTCAATATTGTAAAGAGCAATGTGCCACTGGACAAGAATATTGCCCTCAGCTCCTATAGCAAGCATTTATGTAGGTCATAATTTACTGTTTTTCCCATTACTGGCATTTGATTTTTTTCCCTTATTCTTAGGTGAACCAATGAATTTATTTTGTTACAATGTTTTTTGAGTACTTAGTTTCTTGAAGTTACAAGCTTTTGTTACAAGCACATTCAGGGGTCCCCAAGCTATGCTGGCTGGATAATTCTGGCAGTTGAAGTCCACAAGTCTTAAAGTTGCCAAGTTTGGAGACGTCTGAGCTAATTTATGAATATGCTACAAATTGAGCAAACTGGTTCTACAATAAGTATTAGAGGAAAATATTTAGGATTCCTTCAGGCTTACACTGCTTAAACTTAATGGCACGTTTTGAATGTTTTTCATTCTTTTCTGAATGAAAAGAAATGGATATGGTCTATTTAACCTCTTATTTCAACCGGATACACTTTCCCTCACCACCTCCTCAGAATAGGGAGTTTGAAGATTGGAGTTAGGGATGCCCAGGGGAGGGGGAGGTCCTGAGCAGCCTAGAGTTGGGTCATTTAAAACCAAAAAACTGATCAGTCTTCCTTGGACAGAGGGAGAAATCAATCAGAAAAGCTCTTAGTTTTGCAAGCTTATTGCAAAATTTGTTTTATTGTAAGAAGCTGTTTGACAATAGCCACAGTGTTTTTATTCTTTTACAAAACAACACCCTGCCTAAAGATATGATAAACCATTGTCAAAATACAGTACAATCTTCATGTAAAAATGTATTTATATTTTGTATTTCCCAACTTTCCCTCAGAGGTGATATGCATAATAAGGACTTGAACTCTTTACTGAATCAGAATTGTCTTTAAAAGATTTTGAGCCTAGCACACATCTCTCTCCATTTTCCTGAGCTCAAAAAAGCAAAGCAGGGGAGAAGTCACTACTTTTCCTATTTCTGAATAATTCATCACTGGAGAGAGATGCTTTGGGGAAAGTGGTGGAGCCTGTTTTAATAGACTCTCTTCTGTGGGAGGATATATTAGGAATTATGGGAGAAAGGCTGAGTCAAGGGATCCAGAGGAACCGGCCTATCACATCTCCGAGGTTATGTGTTCATTCCTTCCTAATAGGCTTCAGGTCAGCACAGGTTTGACAGACTATTTCAGCAAAATGTGGGACAGCAATTATGTTACACATATCTGGTTTGATCATTTACACATACCTGGCTCGCTCTATTTTTCCATAAATGAGAAACATGCAAATATTCCTGTCAGAGAATAAGGTCCATTTGTCCTTGGAAGAAATTTCCTTGGTTTCTTTTGTACCCCGCATTCCACCTAATTCTGAATGTGAATCAGGCTTGCATTGATTTTTGATATTTAATTGTCCAGCACCTAGCTGACATTGGCTTGAACTTTAAAAAAAACAAGTGTGGTTGAATCAGATAATTTTGGTCCTATTGTTAATTACATTATCTATAAAGTTACCAGCAATCAAATGCAGCTCCAAAAGATCAACTGTGCACAGGTATAATAATTTTAGTCACAAAAGGGATTTTCTCCAGCTTTCAAGAACTGATGTTGACTTTAAAGAAATTACACATGTAATTTGAAAGACCTACCAAGGAGGCTTCATGCTCATCACCTGCTGGGATACCGCCATCTGCTCTCATGTGTGTCGCCCTTTGAAGGCTATGCAAAACCTGCAATTAGTAACTGGCTGATACGTTTGCAAAATATTGTCGCCATAATTGTACATACGTACGTGTATATAAAAGATTAAAATATAAAGAAAAGCTGAAAGTACAAGAAAAGGAAATTCGAAAAAAAGCTTGCAATCTTTTACAGTCATAAGTAAAATTATAAATGTACCCTTTATAGTTGAGAACTTTTCTATTTTATCTCATTGAAAAAGTCTCTAAAGGGACTCCTTTCTTCAAAGTTTCTGAGTTGGTGTATATATTTGAATCCAGAGTTTTTTTAGCTTTTTTTATCTGGTAGAAGAAAATGTGCACCCAACATATAAAATGCCTGTTCTAATTTTCACAAATTCAAACATAAATACATAATTTGAAGTCCCTTTATATATTTTAGACGCTTTGTCTGGTGACCTATGCCAACAAATTTTATAAAAATTCTCTTCAACATAGTGCAAATGTAATGGTCCATCTTTATATAAAATTTTACTCCACTTTATCATATGACTTTTTTTTCAAATTTCAATAAAATATACCCATTTTAGCAATTGCATATTCATAATTTGTCCACAAGTCTACTTTAAACTCAAGTGTTAGAATATTCAAACCATATTTTAGACATTCTTATAGTTGAGTATGATTTTATCCCTCTGCCACCAGTTGATTTTATTTCACATTCTTAACATTCTAGTACCTCATAAAGCCATTTGTGGTTTCTTATTTCTCATCCTTAAAATGCTTCAAAAGTTTTCAGGCACTACTAGATTTTGTATTTATTTCTCACACTCAGTATGGCACATCTAACAATGAATTTCTAAAATCCACATTAACCTTGACTTTCTCATAGCACAAATATCCATATCATCCAAATCTCAGGTCATGTCCTTTTAACTCCAAAAGCCTGTTCCTCAGTATTCCCACTCTCATCCAAACCAAACAGCAAGCTGCAAAATAGTTGCAGATCAGGATGAACCCCTGTATCATACAGATGTTTTATGGCTGTTGGGTGACCACTGGTTATTGAGGGGTTACCATGTGCAATTCAAAGTGCTGTTTTTAATTTCTATACCAGTGTTTTTTAACTTGGCAATTCGAAAATGAATGGCTTTCAACTCACAGAGCCAGCATGTTAACACTACTTTTTTTTTTACTATATTTTTTTTAGTATATTTTTATATTTTATTATTTTTTAATATATATTTAATATATTACTATATTTTTAAATTGACTACTATATGCTGATTTTATCCCTTTTTATCATGTTTTTTAATGATGTAAATTGAGAATCATCTTTTTTGGGGGGAGTGGGGTGTCTGACAACACATAATAAATTGGAATCCCAACCTGTCTATAACCACATAACTTCTTGAATCATTTTCCTTCCCTTAATCCTCAATTGTAGCAGGAAGAAAGGGAAGAAGGCAAACAGGCTATTATGCAGAAACTGTAGTTGCTTCTTTCAGCTGGGAATACTCAGGCACTTACAAATGATGCAAATTAATGACATGGGTGTGGTAAATGTGAAACCTTTAGTGGGTGTTAAGTACTCCCCATCTTGTAGCTTCTTTTGGGGTTGCTTATTCTTAGAGAAGAGCTGGCAGGCACCATCACTGAAGAGTTGGTTGGCAGGAGGACCATGGAAGGCTCGTGGAAGAATTGGGTATTGCTGCTGGTGTTCTCTCTGGCTTGCTATCAAGGTAAAGAACAAGAGTTTTTGTTTCATTCTTGAAAGGAAGCAGAAGTGTTTTATGTTACTAGAAGAAGAAAAAGTAAAAAGCAAAAGGCGATATGGCTAGTTTTGATTCACCTTCAGGGAGAGAAGCACGCTTGGCTTGGCTGAGAAATGGGTAAAGTCCACTTAAAGGCTCGCTAACCCTTTCTTATATGTAGACAGTTTCTACATATTGTCTTTAAATTAAAGAAAGAACTGTCTTTCTTATTAAGACAGTTATTCTGTCTTAATCCTAGAACTTTCATGGTTTCATGACAAAAAGGTGGTTTTTGTGGCTGAGACAGAGTTGATAATATGGACATGGCCGAGACAGAGTTGATAATAGAGACATCAGGAATAAGTTGGGCTACCCTTCCTGTGTAGAAGTTGTTGTTTGGGGTGATCAATAAGTGAGGTGGCGGCATTTTTAAAGATTGGGTCTTGTGCAAACTGAGCAATGATACTACTATTGAAATGGGAATAGCATTTAACTCCTGAAGCATGAAGACACACTCCAACATCTTTTATGTTCTTCATGTGTAGTCCAATTGTTATGCAAGATTAAATTTACTCCAAAAATATTCTCAAAGCTGCTGTTTGACCCACGACTGATGTGTAGCCATTAGAAACAATGCTTCAGAATAAGAGTAAATTGTAAACAGCCTTGCATGTTATTTTCACTTAACAAATAGAGGAGGGAATATCCCTTTTCATTCCTTGTAGAATAGATGTCATCTTGCCTTTGAATCTATTCCGGCAGATATTTTGAATATGAGAAATTTCTTGGCTAAAGACTATTTTTGCAGAACCTGTTTTCAGAGTTTCAATGCATTTTCATTTCAGAGCAAGATGTGCACTTCAACCAATTTTAGGTGTATCTAATGTGTGTTGTATGATACTCCTTCAGTGTCTTTATTTCTATCAATACATGGAAATAGTAAATGAATGATTGTTTTATTGTAAGGACATGCAAAGAGGAGGGTTTCTTTTTTCAACAATTTTATTGATTATGTGTATTAGATTAGGAAATAAAACAAATGAACAAAAAAAGAAAAAACGGGCAAGAAAAAAAGAAAAATAACTTCCTGCTTTATCTCAGTAAGTATAACTAACTTTAACAACTTACCACTATTTCTTAAAATAAAACAGTCTCTTCATCCCTTCATCACCATATATCATTCTCTATAAACACATTTTTAAAATCTCATGCCCATCCTAATAAAGTCCATTAAGGCTTACCAGAAATAACTTTTAAATAGATCTAGTAAACTCACATGAACATTTCTCTTGCCTTTATATCTCATTTTCTATGATTAAGCTAATCTTTCAAACTTTATTGTTCAAATCTATCAGGTAACTTTTTTAACCTTAAATTAGTTAATTTAAAATGCAGCAAATGAATTCTTTCCATTAGAATTTCTTATAAACAAAGCCTAAAGCATCATTATCTACTCTTGGCCAAAGGAAATGCATTAAATATTGGTCAAATAAACCATTTTTATATTCTTTCCCCCTGCTCCCAGTAATTTTAATCTTTAGTCTCTTCAAATAGCGTCCAACACTTGGTTTCTTTTCACTTTCTCTTTGTCTCTTCTGAAAATCATTGGCCATCATAAATCTCTTTTGTAAATCGAAAATATAAAGTTTATTTTTATGGTCTTATTATTTGTACATCCTTTTTTAGTTATTAGATCGACCACTTTCATTTGTATATTGTTTTTTTCTATATCATTCTTACAGCTTGTCATTTTAAAGTCCACATTTGAATCAATTTCAGTCTTTCCCAGTTATTCTTCCATAGCTGTTGATAATGGCAGAAATCTTTAAAACTAGTTTGTGAATCCATTGTTCACAAATATCTCAGTATGTCCATTGTTTCATTTCCTTTTGGTGACCTCTTGTGCCCAGTCTTCAAAGTCTCATATGGTACTTGTCTCCAAATGAAAAACAGTAGTTCCCATGGGAAACATTCTTGTAAACAATTTCCAAACTTTATTAAATTCATCTAGACCCTAGTCCATTTCTAACTTTTTAAAAATCAACACACTAAATACCCCTTTGCTACTAATTAAAAAAAGTATACACAAATCCTTAAATGCATACCTAAAACTGCTTGATTGAAGGAAACTAACCCAATGGAGTTCATAAATACTTGCCATTTCAGATGTTCTCAATACACAACAATAAAAAATTTCAAAGTGATTAAGAAAAGAGGATAGGACAAATGTATGAGTCCTTAAAGGCTAATTACCGCTATGAGCTAGTATGTAATCCCTTGACTCCCAGCCACTCTATTTGTAGAGCTGACTATAAAAACATTTTTCCTTCAGTTTACTCATGAGGAGCAACTGTCAAAAGTACACATGGAATATCTCATGGCCTCTCCTTTTTCCAGAGAGATTTTGCTGCTCTGAATCCTGTCTCTGGCTGCAGATTTTAGCTGTAATGTAGTCCCTGGTTTATTCAGGGAGGTATTCAATTTGCCATGTACTCATTGGAAGTCCCCCAAAGGTGAAGGTTTCTAATCTTTCCATGTAGAAGTGCTGATAGCAATAGTTTCTTTAATAGGTTACAGTGTTGAACTCAGAGGTGGGGACATTTTTATATTAATCCATGAATTTACATGATTGATTTATGCTTTGAATTACTTTTTATTGCCCCTCTTCTGATCCGTGTCCCACACATGTAACTGTAAAGCTAACAGTTATGAAGACTTAAGCTGTATAGATTGATATCCTGAGGATTTGCTTCAATATATTATATCGTTGTGAAACTATTCTAAACCTATTGGATGGATGGAAAATAGAGGCTCAGAACTCAGCATCTGAAGATGAGGAGTACATTGCATCCCACTTCATAATGATGTATCTAGTGCTGTAACTTCTATAGGGTTGCTGGGTCTTGCAAGGAACTAGAACTTTAAAGGAGTTGATTTCTTCCTGCATGACCAGCCACCATTAAGATGTGCTCAGTATAGGATTTAGGATAGCCTGTACTTTTATTGATCACTAGTCACTTGCAAAAAATAAACTTTGCAGAATATTAGCTGTGGTTCAAGTACTGATAAGTCAGGAGAAAGCAGGAACCACTAATTTTCATTCCTTAGTAATCTTAGGCTCAGTAAGATCATTAGAAAGAATAGAAGAGATTTACAAGTAAGCATGGACATATACAGTTCCTTCACCATCATTGCTGCACGCAGCCCTCAGGTTTGGAAATGTTTCCAATCATTTCAACTCGACCTTACATTGGTTTTTCATTTCTGTTCTCTCTTGGCTTCTCAAAATTCACACATCATAACACACCCTTTCCCGTCTATGCTTGGTAGGGGAACAAGCCCAAGGGACTGGTTAAACAGCTTGCCAAGGTGACCTCCTTTGTCTGAATGAAGCCAAACTGGATCTGAAGTCATCTGTAATGATTTAGCTTTCTACAACAGACTCAAAGTAGAGCAACACATGACCTGTGATTCTCAACACCTTTCATGTCAGCACCATATTTCAGTTGTAGTCTTGATTTCAAAAATCTACTTTCAAGATCTGATGAATCACACCAAGGCTTCTGTAATACTCCCACCCTCTTCTCTGGAGCATAGGCAGGGCATTATACCAAGTAGTTTTTCATGCCTAACTTGCCTTGAGGGAGACCTGTAGTCGGAAGTGTATATAATAGTCATTCCTAGGATCCTGGGAATTACAGAAGGCACACCCCAACCTCCACGTTATTGCACCACAGCCAGATACATTGCTTAGAAACCCTATGAGACTTCTCCTTGCCCCTAGGAGCTCTGCATATTCACATACAAAACATGACACAAATCAAAGAAAGCTTGAAGTTGCATAATCAAATTTTGCTCTGAAAACAGCAGCAGCAACAAATATAGGTTTTTGGGGGGAGGAATCAGGATATTGAGTGTTCATACCATCTTCTAATAAAATGTAAAAGCATTGGTGGATAAATTAAGTTGGCTTTCCATTGTATGGGGTAAATTTACGCTCATTATAAGTTCACTCCTTTTCTGCTACATTTTGAATCTAAATTCTTAGTACATGATTTTGAGGGTCCATGTAACCTGAAAGCAGAAAAAGACTAACTTGAGAGAGTGGAAAGAGAGCAAAAACCTTGAGATGCAATTCAGGAATATAGGAGTGATGAATTTGTACTGCATAATTCATATATCT
The DNA here is from genome assembly GCA_004320025.1 of Laticauda laticaudata. NCBI lineage: Eukaryota > Metazoa > Chordata > Lepidosauria > Squamata > Elapidae > Laticauda > Laticauda laticaudata. The sequence goes on from BHFT01001639.1 coordinate 20,862, forward strand.
GTAGGCTTAGAAGAGGGCAGGGCTTTTTCCTCCAGACCTAACAAATATTAATATTCCTAACACTCATTTCAAGTTTATGTATATAAACACACACATGCATATGTATATTGAATTCTACATAGTTCAGACTAAATCCATTTGCCCAAGGCCTAAGAAGGTAGTATCAAAATACTAATTCTGAAAGCAATGATGTTGATAAAAAGGAATGAGCTAACAACCTCTTTATTCAGTAAGTGATTCTATGAACTTACCTAGGAAATCTCCTTTTTGTCTTTCACTGAGATTTATCCTGTCTGTGTCAAGTTAAAAAAAGAGCATATTGATATTTTACTTCGTTCTAACTCCATGCTCCAAATGTTGCTAAAAGAACAGAAATAACATATCCCTGCCACAAGAGATGGTGATGGCTTAAAAGCGAGTAAAACCAACATCTCTGGATAATCTCTAGCACATAAATTCCCTGTGAACTCCGAATGATAGCCAGACCCACTGCAACTTCTACCATTGATGTAGAGATATCTCTATACAGGTAGTTCTCAGCCTAGGTCCCTAATGGAGTCTGTCCATTATGGTCACAAGTTTTCAGGGTCATTAAACGAGGTGATCATGTGATCATCTTGCATAATGACCTCACCCAATACAATTGTTAAGCAAAGCATAGAGTGCCTTGGATCTGAGAGGGCTGGCACAAGCCCAGGCCTGCCTACCCAGGCCTCCCAAAGCTTCCCTCCAAGCACCCCTTGCTCTGTTTTCCATCCCTCGGGAACTCCATAGCACTTGGGCCTACTTTCTCCCTCACCGGGTCCTACAGGCCTAAGGTCCGCTTTCATCCACCCCACTGAAGCCCATACCTCTTCGCCACCCCTTGTCACGAATCCATCACTTACTCTTCAAAAATCTCTGAAGCTCCAGAGAATGCGTTGGTGCCTGATGAAATTAGCTGCCATATTTGGAGTGGCTACAATGCCTTCTAACTGCTCTGAAAATGGCAGTGGCCGCCTCCAGGCCGTAGCCACATGGCCTAGGACACCAAAGGATAGAATGGCCTGCCTCCTCCCTTAATATAAGCTCCGGAGATCTTACAAAGGTAAGTGGCTGCTCTGTGATGGGACGTGGGAAGCTGGGGCTAGATGGGATGAGAACCAGGCCCAAGGCCTGTGGGAGGCCTGGTGGTGGTGAAAGCAGGCTGCAGGCTTGTAGGGCCCTAGTGAGGCATCATGAGGGAAGATGGTTGTGGGCTGCTGCAGTGTCCCTGGGGTTGGTCATAAGGACAAATGACAATGGGGACACAGCAGCAGCTATAACTTTGAAACGGGGTTATAAGCAGCTTTTGAAGGGTGCATCGTAACTTCAAATGGTCTCATGTGAAAGACTATCTGTACTGAAAAAGTTCTATAGTCTTGTTAATTTTTATAGAATTAATTTTTGAAGAAGACACGTTCCCTGAGTTTAAGGTGTATTTGTTCAAGGGATCACATATATGCACGCCCCCACACTAAAGATCTGCAATTCAGATGATGCTTTCTTATTAGTTAGAGCCAAATGGTTGCACACAAAGCTGGGAAACCACTTCACAGGCAGTATATCATTTTACCACAGTCTGAATATATCATTTGCTTGAGCCAATAGTTCCTTTTTTGCCCTGGGGCTAATGTGGAAATATTAACATGCCTGCATCTATCAAGTATCTGCAGTGTTTCAACTGCAATAAGAGGCAATCATCTAGAAAGAAGAAAAGAAGAGGATCCAGCCATTCAGGGTGAGGTCAGCCTGCATATTTATTTCTACTTCCTTCCCTGGGAGATGCTCCATATTGTCTGTGTTCCCATGATTGCAAGTGCTGCTTCCTCTGCCATGAATGTATTCATTCCCTTGATACTTATACAGTTACTGATGTTCGCAATATTGCTTATATGTGCGTGAGGGCATCTTATGCAGAGAAAAATTGGTTGTTGCATATATCATCACAACCGTGAAGTTGCCCAGTGAGGTTCAGTGTTGCAGGAATGAGTTAAGCTAGGTCTCCTGTGCCTAAACTTTCACAGCTACTGTTCTGACCAAGGCTTCTGAGACCATAATTACGCACACGCTTATTTTAAAAACAAGTTTTATTGCAATGCTGGGAATTATTTTCTTTTCCAGCCAGTAACGAATCTCAAAGAAGTCCCTTGAGATAAGCACCCACCTTTCTTTCCTGTGAATTGCTGCCAATAACAGAAGTGTCAAATGAACTAGAAAAAAAATCCAACCAAAGTACAAAGAGCTTCAAGAATGAATCAGAACCGAACGAACAACTTTGCTTCCTGCAAAGGTTTCATCATCTTTGCCTGTCCTTTATACCTTATGAGAGGGGCAGCCTTACTCCCGAGTCACCCCTTTTGTTCCAGCTGCTCTCACCTAGCAGCTCTGTACACGCGTGCACTGGGAACAGGCTCCTCTGGGTCCTCTGCCTCACTGCTGCCAGACTCCAAAGGCTCCGGAGGCACCACCCCACTCCCAAATGATCCTGGCCCCATCCCTGCATTGGATGCAGGACCCTTGTCCAAGTCCTCTCCAGACTCCTAGACTGGTTCCCATTCTTCCCCATTGTCTGATTCCACTGCCGTCTGCACAGGCTGCCAGCGAACCACAACAAGTACACCACACTAACTCTAATATATATTTGGGAGATGAGGAAGGAAAACGGTGACAAAGTCAGTGATAGGGAGAGAATGAAATAAGAATAACAGAGTTGGAAGGGACATTGGAGGTCTTCTAGTCCAATCTCTTGCTCAAGCAGGAGACACTATACCATGGATGTCAAACTCACAGTGTCATGTTGCCGTCATGTGATAGTTTGTGATGTTTTTCCCCTTCGCGAAGCTGGGATGGTCTGTGTGTGTGATGTATCTGGCCTGCGGGCCACCAGTGTGACACACCTGCGTACCATTTTAGTCAAATGGCTGTGTATCCTATGATTCAGAACATTACAGATGAAAAGAAAATGGGGACAGGTAGAAGGGTGGGCATTTAGGTCTTGTTGATTATTGTTAATCTTTCCTTAGTTACTGAATATCAATATCCTCAAATTTATTTTTTTACATCTAACAACTGAAAGTCATTTTCAATTAGTAACAAAAATCATTTTCAATTAATAACAAGTAGATACTGAAGAATCCCATTGCTGAATTTTGTTGTTACATACAAAAATAATAAGTTCTTTAGCAATGAAGCCATTATTCACTGCAACTTCATGATCTTCAATGTTAGCAGTATTATTTTCAGAAAACATAGCTATTTTAGGAAAATATTGAGTATTTTCGCTCTCTATATCTCAGATTGCAACTATCCTATTCCCAGGATTCACTTATTTCCAGAGGCAACCGCAGGATCTGATGCTTCTGTTATATAAGACACAAGAATATCATATCACAAAATATTAGAAAGGGATTAAGTTTGCATCACAATGGTACAATATGGCTTTCATCATTTGCTTACCCTCTGGATATTAGGAAAGTCTTTGTTGTTAGACCACATAAGCATCTTAAACACAGATTTCATGAATGGTGAATAGTGCTAGCAAGTTAATCTATGATGCTGCCCATCTTCAAATTGTTGAAATAAGATTCAGACTTTGTACAGCAAATAGAGGACATACTATTTCACTCTTTGCTTGTGATAGCAAAATGTCTGTGACCCATCCAGCCGCTGCATACAGACAATTCTATGTGCATTTTACTGTGTCGAAAGCTTAAATATGGATCTATCCCAAAACATTCGGGAACAGCCTTTATCTTGGTCTACGGTGCTTCCTCAATAAAAGAAATGTTAGCATAAGATAATTTGAAATAATAGTCATGGTCATGTTCCTTCCCTTTCCCATCTTTAAATTAAGGGAATAATATTTTTCTGCTGGTGTTGAAGACTGTTGAAATCCCAGTCTTGACAGAAGAATCATGATTCCACCTTTGTTACTTTTAGGAAAATCCAGCGGAGTCATTTCTGGATGTAGCTTGCATTCACAGCAAAGGAAGCATTTGAAGTAAATGACTGAAAACAGATAATAATCTCAACATACCAGTTTTTTGTTTTTTGAACAGGAGCCTACAAGCACATGAGTTCCAGATTGTATGTTTTTCCTAGGTCTCATACTTACAGTATGATTTTTTTAAAAAGCAATAAATGTTGAGCCATATTGAACTCTACTAGATGATAATTTACAATTGGCAGACATGACAAAGTGGCAGAACACATTCAGCCACTTTGTAAATAATTTGAAGCAGCTGCCCAAAATTTTAAGGAGAATAGCTGAACGCCAAGCTGATTCAACCATCGTGCTAAGCTAGTCTTCTCCAACTATTGTTTCCAAGTTTAGAGATGTTTTCCCGAGTGTCTCCAAAATTCTTCTTGAGCTTAATGTGAATCGTGATTGGGTAAATAATGACACACACAAATAATTAGATGAAAACTTCTGGCTCTGATTATTTTGGGGGTGTGATGTCTGCACTTTTGGCCACAAAAAGTTTCATCTCATTGCTCCTGACCTTCCTGAATTTTTGCTGAAAGCATGCAGGTGTTCAATTGAAATCATTATTAGTACATATCCCTTGTTTCAGGTCATCATGGCAAGGTCCCGTTTCTTTCATAGATATATAATACAAAATAATGTGTTCTATAAATATTTTCCTTTGGAGAAAAAATATAATTATCTTCATTCACTTCCCAGAAATCCAATCAATAAATCTATTCACTCCATATTTTATAATGTGATAGCTTAGCTGTCAAAGATTCTTATTTTTACAAAAAAATTGAAGCCTAATGTATAATCCTCAATATGGAGGAATTTCATTAATAATATGTATTTAGTCTTTCCACATCTTTTTAATTGCTGCAGGACAGTAAATTGCCTTGATTTGATTTTTAAAAAACAATCCTTTCCATTGTATATTGTTATTCTTTTACAGTATTTGTTTACCAACTTGATTAAAGGTCTCTGATTATATTACTGAATTAATCTTAGGAAATGTATAGCTTTTTATGATACAGAGGAGCTATTAGAAAATGAACACAATATCCACAGTTGAACAAATACTTTTTAGGATGAATCATATGCCTCCCAAAGGTATGTTCCTTATTATCAAATATTAAGTATTGTCCAGCTGTGAATTTACATTTCAGGTCTATAATTTAAATTATAAAGCTAAAAAGATTTGCTGAGAGATATTCTTACTACTGAATTCAGTATAATACTAATCAAAATGGGAGTAATATTTTGTTCACCATCACTGATTTTTCACAAATCCTGCTTCTTTCATATTGATATAATAATAAAAAATGCCTCTCTATTGGAGTAAAACAGGTGATTCAGTCACTAAGAAAATAATTATTCATGAACCAGCATACAGAAAATTTACTATATATTATATTTATTTATTCTTCAGTTTATTGGCAATTCTGATCTGGAGATAATTGAGATAGCTGAATTGCTCTACTAAAACTTTTCCTGGTTGTTTGAATTAGCAGATTAACCATTAATTTGACATGATCATGAAGGCTTGAAATATTTTAATATTTGAAGATTACAGGAGCTACTTTGAGTGTGTTTAATGAGTTAAGGTTTTAACAGCAGTTTCATGAATCGAAGGTAACCAAAGTAATCATATTTAATGAATGTAACTCATATGGCTAGCTAGATCAGTGAGACATGCCAGCCCTGGGTTAAAATAAATTCAGGCAAACTTGAATACACACAAGTCAGTTGTTTAAAAGAAAAAAAAAAACAATAGCAAACCTTCTTTGTCTGCTTGTTCTAGTTAAAATCCTAATTAAAAGTGGAGGACAACTTTACCAAATATTGTGACCTTTGGATATACAGAATTCCAACCCCCAACATTTCAGGCATAAATGTCCACCTGGTACAGTCAAAAAAGTCAAGATATTGGGTCATGACAATACAATTAAAGTTCCACTGGTCTTTTTTACCTGTGTCACATGATTGTGGCCTCCATGCTGACCTGTTTTTGACCACATCTGGATGCCCCTGATTCCAAACTAAGTGACCGAGAATTATGGTAACAGAAGTCCAACAACGCTTCCCTGTATAGGGAAAGACTTTTAAGCAGTTGGCCTACTTGAACAAAACAAAACAAATCCAAAAGATGCTGACCATAGTGGAAGTTATTCAGGTAAATGGCAAGCAGAAATTGTGAAGTAACAACTGGAAGGGGTTATCATATCTCTCTGCATACGCTTCAGAAAGCACACATAAAATTATGCATATAAGGAACACCTCTTTCCTTTGAGGTAAAGCAATTCAAGTCTAGAAAATTCCTTTATCAGAATATTTGACTTTTTAAAATAGAGATCATTTGTGTTCTTGCGTATCCTAAAGTTATTCCATTATACAGTTTTGGGGACTATAATCCCATCATCCTAGCCAGTGGAATGAATACTATAGGGCAAGGTGCAATGGTGTTGGGGAACTAACATAGTAGAGAACATCAGGAGGTTTGTTGTGGGTGATTGATTGGCATAGCACAATTGTTGAGATTGCAAATTTGTGTTGGTCCAACCCATTTGTGTACATTTCACACTTCATAGAACCTGGATTCTCATTTAAGGAATGTTCTTCCCACCTTACTCCACCTTCAAATTTCTTTGAATGCATTTGAGAAAGATTTAAAAACTTGACTGATTTAATAAAGCAGATTGATTAATGGAAGCAGATGTTGGTAATGGTAATGGTAATGAATCAAGTTTGATGATAGATATAAACCTTGTTACTGTAATAAAGTCAGATGGCCAGACAGTCAGTGCTTGGGCCTAAGATATTATGGTTGTACAAGTATTTATTGTGAGTATTGTGATTCTAAATACACTGTAAATTGCTTTTATTGTTTATTGTGTCATTTTAACTGTTTTACTCGGGCTTTATTTATTTAGTTCAGTCACTGACCAGTAAATATGTAAATATCATAAAATATAACACACCAGATCCAACATAGGTAGCATATAACATATAAAGTTCATCTAAAATCTATAAAAACCAAAGCTAATTAAAAAAGTTAAGAGAGTTATGATGAGCTGTGCCACTGAAGAATAAGTAACACATAGACATGTTTTAGTGATTTAGATCCACTGCTATCTATAGTCCTAAAATTCTTATACTTTTGCATAATACCGCCTGAGCAAAGTCTCACCACCTGAGCTATAACATTAAGTGAGCTCAGCTAACCTTCAATAAAGAATGGAGCAATTGTCTGACTTGTTACAAAAATGGCAGTCTAGAAGAATGTGTGTCATTGGTCCTGTTTCTCCTTTGCCACAAGGGCAGACTATTTCAGAAGAAAATATTTTGTGGTAGTCTCAAAGGTGCTTTCCCAAAAGGCAACTGGATCTTCCTTCCTTCCTTCCTTCCTTCCTTCCTTCCTTCCTTCCTTCCTTCCTTCCTTCCTTCCTTCCTTCCTTCTTTCCTTCCTTTTTATTTTCTTTCTTTTTCTTTTCTTTTGTCTTGTGGAATGCATTGTATATTTGGGTCAACTGTGACCTGGATGATTGAGAATCTCCATGGACATATTATGTGGTACTTCCCCTTTGCTACTGCAGAAGAAAAGGAATTCATGTATGCCGTAGAGCAGAAGTCCCCAACTTTTGTGGCCTGGTGGCCTGGCTGGTAAGGGAGAGAGAGGAACCAGCCTGCTGCACGTCTGAGTGGGACTGCACGTGTTCATGTTGGCCTACCGCTTCCACGGCCCAGTTCCAAATATGCTACGTCCCAGTAGTGGGACACAGGGGTTGCGGACCCCTGCCATAGAGAAAGCCCACTTCTGTTTAAAGAAGGTTAAATTATATAGATGTTTAGCAGAAGTTCTAGAAAGGCCTTCTATTAACATGAAGCAAAAATTGGGAGCTTTTGATAAATCCTTCTGCAATCCCATGTCAGTTATCCTTGATTTGACTCTGTTCATAGCCTCCTCATAACTCATGCCAATTGAGCATTTGTAGATATTAATCTGTTTCTTGCAGGTTACTTGCCAAGGATCTTTATATTGATCCAATAATAACAGTGATAGTCAACCACTGGGTTTACTTAGTTTACTTAGTCAACCACTGGGTTTACTTAGTAAGATTCTAATCAGGTTTAACAGTATTTTGCACCAAGCTTGAAACTCAATACCTTTAGTCTCAGGGTTATATTAGCCATGCACCTATAATATCCCCAGGGAAATTCGATTGGACATCTCATGTTTTTTCTAATTTGTTATGTGCCTAAACTACTCTCTGATGGGGAATATATCCAAGATAAATTCTTTATTAAATAGCATAGTTATATCAATAAAAGAAAATGCAAATTCAAATTAGCCCCTGAAAAAATTTCAGAGGAGTATTTTTAAAGTATAAAGCAGATTTATCGGCTAGCCATTCTCCAGAAGAACATCAACTTAAAACAATATGGAACTTCTCCAGTAAAAAATGATTTTGAATTATTTCAGATCTTTGTCCTGTTTTCATATTGATTTTGATTGATTTGATTTGATTTCATTTGAAATCAAAATTGATTTCATATTGATCACCTACTTACGTATTATAATCTATGCTTCAAATGTGCAGTTTGGCAAGGGCAAACGAGAAAAATCCTTTCCCTCCGATACCCAGTACAATATTGTATATTCTGTATTTTGTTGACTCATCTCCGTACTGAATTGAAATTAATGAGGCCTGAATATGCTTCAAATATGCAACTCATTTTTTTTTTAAACAGGGAGATGAAAGGAGGGTGTGGGCCAAGTAAATGATATTCTAACCTGGAAAATTATGGATAATCCAAATGTTCATTTCTCTGTGGAGCAAGACATATGACGCCCTCATGAGCTGTTGGTTCTCATTCATTAAAGATGAGGCGAGAAAGCAGGTCACAAATGGTGAACTACTGGGGCAAACTGTGTTATGGTGACCTATTATGCACAAGTTTTCAGCAGACATAAAAGATGTGAAAGGCTTATTCTTTAAATTTGGGATACCCTCATTAATCTTTTGAGCCCTGCATCCTGATTGTAGGAGCCCTTTTCTTCTTTCTTCCAAGACGGGTATGTCATGCAATCAGACACAGTATGGAGGTAAAATCTAATCTCAGGAATACAGTGGCCCAACTGGAGTGGGTGTGAACTTCTCTCAACTTGTAATGAACTGCTGGAGCAAGATGCATGGAATCCACATAATTCCTGAGGAAAAGGTATTCTCCAGTTCCCAGCTGCATCCTCTTCCACATTTCCAACTTTATTCTTTTGAAAGAATCTATGTTTTTATTTGATCCTTCATCAGGATGAAACAAATAACTTGTTTCTGGGGTGTGTGTGTGCCTTTTTAACCCTTCCCCCAAAAATTTTTTTGATCAATCTGGTTTGACAGATTGACCCTATTTGTATCTACTTTATCCCTGGTACAAAGATCCAAAAAAATAATGCATTTGGATTACCCTAGGAATTTGTTTCTCTAAGCACTAAAACTGTCGCCTCTGATTCTACCTCATCAAAATGGATTCCTCCTTAGGAGAATGATTAAGCCATCAAAATACATCACATTCCTGCATATAACAAATGCATGAAAATTATTCCTCTTCATTGTATCAGGGTACGTTTAATGGACAGAAGGCAAATCCCCATAATTATTTTAATACATGCATAGTTCTTAAATTGGTAAACAGTTTGATGTTCACTTCCTTCTAGATTTAAAGGAATCAATTTTACCTCCTATGTTTAATTGAAACACCAAGAGGCAGGCTGATTCAGAAGGAACTGCTTGTGAAAGTTGGTCCTTTTCTTTCTAGCTGCAATATTTCTGGAAATCATTTTTCACACACCCCAGTTAAGCTTTGGAAGCAAAATTCCTATGGAGGGAAGTAGACTTAAGGATCAGAAAGATTTCTGTTCCTATTTTGTCTTTATTCCAGCAATGAGAGGCAATAATCTTAGTACTGCACTATGTGTGTGTGTGTGTGTTTGTGGGCATATGTCATAGTGTGTGTATGTGTGCATACAAATCAATCCATGTATGTTTTCTGACCATTTTTTAAAAGAAAATTAAAATAAACTTTATCAAAGATTAAAAAAAGTATGTATAATGCATAATACAAGACATTTTGTTGCAAAAGAAATCAATGTGAAAAACAAAATGAATAAACATAAAACATATTTTCTGACCATTTTTACTGAACAAATCAAACCCACACAGATGCATGCATGCTTCCCGAGAAAAAACAAGAAAGCAAAAAGCAAGAAAAAGAAAAACCATGAAAATGACTTGGCCTGTAAAAGCTGGGCAGAACAGTACATACTATAGTGTCTTGCACATGGACACCACAAAAACCCAGTAAATAATTAGCAAAAGAGTTGTGTGGTTGTATACATTTTAAGAGATTTTTTTTTTAATATTGAAAATTTTGAAAAACACTGTTTTTCCTGCTTTGCAACTAAGCAGCAATATAATAATAATAATAATAATAATAATAATAATAATAATAATAATAATAACAACAATAATAACTGCCTGACTTGAATTCAGCTCTCTCCATTCTTTATCTGTGCAATGTGTGTGTGTGTGTGTGTGTATGTGTGTGAGAGAGAGAGAGAGAGAAATATATCATTGTATAGCAAACTTCAGTTGTGTGAACATAGTTATTTTAAATAACTTGTGGGTGACTACATTAATTTTGTAAGCAGGGCACTATAATCTGATCATAACCACACACCCCTTGAAACAGATAACAGAAACAATCTGATTGTGGTGTAAAGCATCTTATGTCTCAATCATTGAGATTGTTGAGACTTTAGGAAAAAGAAGAGATTTGGGGTGTTACGACAGAAAACACCACCTACACATAAGTACAGATAAAAAGGACAGTGAATATGTAGGGAAATCTTCAAGGAAAATGCATTTCATCAACAGGGAAAAAAAGATTTTGAGATGAAGAAACAAATGGATAGTAAGATAGAAAATAATTTACATTTCCTATTCTAACTCTACTCCAGATTTAAGATAATAGAGACTGTAGAAGGATAATAGGTATGTTAATACAGGCTATGTTAGGATAATAGAATAGCTAATAAAATGAGTGATGGGTTAATTAATTCCTTGTTCAATGTTTATGTAGAGTGATTATACAGAGTATAAGAAATATTATTGGATATTTCAGACACTGAGAGCATGATTTTACAGATGCAAATCTCAAGAAAATGTGTGTTAATACAGATGTTGGACAAATAACTTGTTAGAGATTTTCTCTTCCGTCAAATATCAAATATGCACTTCAAAATGGGGTTCAGATAAACAAGTTCAGCAATTTACTTTATAAGCCTTGATAACATGTTAGTTAATTGTTTGTGTGAAAGCTGTGCTATGCCAAACCAATCGTTTGCCATCCTTGGACATATTTTCCACCTGCTTTAACCTGTAATCTGTGTGTGTGTGTGTGTGTGTGTTTGTCTATGTCTGTCTCTGTGTGTCTGTCCATCTTCATAGAATGATTTAAAGGTTCATATTTTATATTTAAGTCCCCAAAGAGTTTATGTGCTCAGAGAAATTCAACAACTTTTCAAGTACTCTTAACCATGCCCATTCAATTTTAAACTAGTGCTTAATGTACAAAGGGGCTCTCTATTCATAAAATGGAAGATAGTCCTGAAATTTATTTAACAAAGTAAATATTTGTCGATCTGAGGGAACAAATGTTTTGTTGTTGAACCTGTTTTATCCTGCCAGAAAAGCTGCACAAGTGCCTCTTGCAAAGGCCATAAACTGTTCTCAAAGCAATCCTGCCCTATAATATTCTTCTCTGAAATGGTTTTCATTTCACCATGTTTAATATGAATGTGCATTGTCTCAAACAGGACTTTTCTGTTCTTTCAAAATCACAAAAAGAATTCTGTACCTGCCCTACCTTGATAATTAAATGAGATATGAAGGCCCAAACCAAATCTTCTAGGGAGGTGGCAGCCCTGGGTATGTGTGGATTCATCCTAGCTGTTAACTCCCTCCCCCATCAAAACAGCATTCTGTACTTGCTAAATACAACAAGTTGTTTTATTTTGTTTTGATGTATTTTCTTAAAACTTCATCCACTGCCCTCTTGTTATATGGATGACAATGCGAGAATTCTACTTTGGAGAACTGCCAGCAGAAGAACGAAGACATACTGTACAAAAGCTTTGCCATAACGTACAGTATGCATAAATCTATTAGAGCCTGAGATATAATTAGAGCCTGAAAATCTTGTTTGTGTTATGGTGTCAGCATCTTCCAAAAGTTGATGTATAGTTGTAATATATCTTTATAAGCTGCACAACAGGTTACTTATCAAAGTTAGTTATTTGTTCTATGGGACATCCCCTTTTAGTATTTACTAGACGACCCATGACCCATCATTGTTTTAGAAATTTCCTTATCTAAATAATCACCATAAGTAAGGTGACCAACCGTCCTCCTTTAGGGAGGACAGTCTTCCTTTTGTAAGTTCTGTCCTCCTTTGAAAAATGTCCTCCTACATGTCCTCCTTTTTGATATTTGAAAACTAATCTGTAATGCCAATCCAATCAGTTGTGTGTGATGTGACATATTTGTATTTGACATGACAATTCATCAAGGCTCGGTACACTGTGGCCAGACACAATTATGAGATGCATGCACTCCACACAGGAGAATTGTTTTGAAAGAGTGTGCCGCGCACAAGAGTGTGCCTCATGCAAGTGGGTTTGTTTTTTTTCTTCAATTTTTTCTTCCCTTCCCGTCCTGAGTTGGGTATAGGAGCAAACTATAGTAATGATGTTGTTTGGGAGACAGTACATCAGAAGAGAAAATTCACTTACCTTCCCAGAAAAGGTTCAGCTATTAAGGTAGTAACACCTGTTCTTGCTGTTATTCTTGTTTATACCCCAAATAAGAAAAAAAAAACCACATGCTTGGGTTTTGCAGGTTTTAAATGCAATATTTGCATCAGTGTCTCACAACGTTTGAGCTAAAAAGATAGCAATCACACTGTACATTATTATAGAAATATCTAACTTGAGTGACATGTTCTCCTGCAATATATAAAACCTGCAGAAATTTGGAAATAAAAATGACTTAGTTGATTCCCACACTGTAGAAAACCACACACTGGTATATGTGTGATTCCAATATAAATGCACACCTGCAGACTATCTCTTTTGGTCTTTCCACTTCTTGTGGTTATACTCTATCATTATTAACGGAAATTGTGAAAGATGATATACTATCTTCTCCCAAACTTTGAATCTAGAGAGAACCTCCTTCATAGACTCAGGAAATAGTTTGTAATAGAATAAAAGAGATAATAATAAAATAAATAAACACCATAGAGTTGTATCCAACTATGACAATGAATGATGATGACAGCAATGAATCAATCGCTCACCATCACATTTAAAAGTCAATTTTTGCTTCTATATCTGTTCTGAAGGACTGGGCCATTTATTGAAGATTTGGGAGAGTGGCTGCAATGAGGATAATAGGGGAAAACAAGGGAATCTTCATTGTGGGCTTTTGAGCTAGAAGGATGTAGGTGATCACTAGATGGCAGAAGAGTGATACAGAAAACTAACCATTTACTGCCGCCTAGTAGTGATCCAGAATTTTACAATTCAAAGCCAGTAGCTGTAATTCATTTCATGATTGGAAATCATTTTGTGTTAAGTATTTATACAATACATCTGTTTTTTAGACAAGTGTTGTGTCAGACAGTTAATTTCACTCATTGATTGGCCTCATCGATTGCAGTTTAATCTGTAGCAAGCAGCTGTAAAAGGACTATCTTGCAGATCTGTTCAAATATCTGAATTTCCATTTCTGCAGTAATAATGCAAAGAAGATGTATACATGGATAAAGCCATTTCTGCTCACAAAATGTCACTTGTAGTTATGCAGCTTGTTTGCATCTGAATTAAAAGAGCAAAAGATGTAGTGGTTCAGGCACTGGCCCGGAAACCAGAGATTGAGTTCTCATCCCTTCTTACTCATGAAAGTTGGCTGGGTGACTTTGGACCAGTCATTCTCTTTCAGCCCAACTCATCTCAAAGAGTTGTGGTGGTGGTGGTGGTGGTGAAATAGGAGTATTAAGTATGTTTGCTGCTTTTGGTTGACCAAAATTGAAGATGATGATGAGGATCCAATTAATATTATTAGACAACATCTACCTATATCAGGTCCTTGGGAAGGCTCAGTAGGCGGACAAAAATGCCACATACAGTCTAAACATCTGACTGACTACGCATTGACCATAATACAAAAAATATGGTTTGACTGACAAATGACATTGACTGACATTTAAGGGAGTTACAAGTGGGTTTTATGGATGACATAAGATGCCCCTTATTTCTTCCCTTTGTAGCTGCCCATACTAACTTTATTGCGTTCATTAATCAGCACAAGAGAATTGATATTCAAATATCAATAATATCCAAAACCAAACTGACAATGTTAGGATAATTAAAAAAACCTACATACAAAGAATTTTGGCTAAAAGACCGTTTCAGTTAAAATATGCTAAATGTCTTGCTCAGGCTATGCATATACAAAAAGAAAAAAATAGCAACCTTGGCAATCTAATTTTGAAATAGCAGTTATATAAAATACACACAGATACACATTTAAAAAATAAAATAAAGTATTTCAAAGGGGGTTTAAGAATTTTAAATCTCTTACAGGTTATAGACCTGAAAAAAGATAATATAGTACAAATACCTGATTTTGTATGTATACCTTAAAACCAGTTAAGGTGAACCCATAGTAGATATTTGACCATTAGTGGCTAGGATTCTGTCAGATGACTATTTACAGTACACTTATTTGTTACAATTATTTTCCATCTATTTATTGGCCCCTAATGGGGGCTAATCTAGGCAGCTTACAATAATAAAAAACCATTATACAAAAAGCAAGGTTTCGTTGATATTCATGATTTTAAAAAAGTTTATTATATCCCTCCCTCTTCCCATCATGATCCTTAAATGACTGGCTGGCATTTATATTCCGTGTTTATAGATCATCATTTATTGTATGTGACATAGAACTTCTGGTCTTTTCTTTCTTTATTGTGTTCACTTCACACTGCATTCTGAGGTAAATTCCTGTTATTCCCGTTTTACCAAGCGGGCATTAGAAGTGTATTTCTGTCTCCACGTGGTTCCTCCATGGCTGAATTAGGTTTTGAGGCCATGTCTGGGGTTCTAAAAGTTTCTTCCTGGATCAAATCTATATCCAGGTAGGGCTCAAAATCCATGATTGAAAATAACACTTGGTTTCACTGTGAGATAAAGCTATTTTCTGTTGAGCACCTAACGTCTGTTGTCTCTCTTTTCCTTGTGGACAGCTGCTGGAATTCCTGTGACGTCACAGAAAGAATGTACGGAAGATCCATCAATATTGTGCCAGGATTTTGCTACAGCTCTGAAGTGTGGAAGCTTGGAGCGCTGTTACGAGAGGCTGCAAGTTAATAATCCTGTGAGTATATATGACAGTGTAATAAAAATGTCCATTTCATTCTTAATAACATTTCCATTTCACTATATCTAAGGTATAAACCAGTGTTTTTCAAACTAGGTGAATTTAAGATGTGTGGACTTCAGCTCTCAGAATTCCCCAGATAGTTAGGGCTGTGTTTGTGTATGTATTGAAGACTGCATAATTTACTTAATAAATAAATGTTGTCCTCTGTAATCAAATGACTATTAGCAGCTTACAATATTTTATGAAATCTTCCATAATCTAATAGTAAAATAAAATTAAACTTCAAATATGCATACATTTAAATCTATAGGTGTACTAAAATTTAAAATAAAACCTATAAGTGGAATAAATCAATAGATGGGAACACTGCTGACTCTTCGGCTTTGTAACAGAGATGAGCAACGCCCCCTAGAACCGGAAATGACTAGCATGTGTGTGCGAGGGGAACCTTGACCTTGACCTAGTTTCCATGAATAAAGTCCAATTTCAGTTAGAGAATATTATAAACTAACCAAGGAACTAAAACAATACAAATCTATCAAATAAATAATTATAATTGATTAAGATCTGTAATAATAATTACTTGTTCTAGATGTTTTATCTAAAAGAATATTCTACACATTTAAACTAAGAAAATATTCAAAACATTTATGCAAAGCATGGGTAATCCCTAGCTGGGCATTATAATTAACAAATGCAATACAATTATTAAATCAATCACCAGTACTAAGCTATAAAATATAAGAAATCACTTATTTTTTTCATGTATTATGTGTTTGGAAGACCTTTTGATCAAAGTTACTATACCATTAGTAGATTATGAGTTTTCATTGCTATATATTAAAACAAACCATTGTTTAAATGCTAGGAAAAAAGTAATATATATTTAACCATGATCAAATAAGCCAGCTTTATAAACCTTCTTTTTCATTTAAAAGTCTTGAAGTTTTTTCCTTTTAAAATAGTGTCCAAAGCAAATTTCTTTTCATTCTTTCTTTATCTTTCTCAAGAACTCTTTCATAAGTATTACACAATTCTTTTGTAACATTTTCACAGTGCTGTTTCAATCAGAGTGACACATGATTTGTGACAATTTTCAGGTGATTCATACAGTTTTCTGCTCGCCAATGAACTGAAAGGGAGCTAGCCTATTGCCCTGCAGAAATTGAGATGATAAATTCAACACAGTGCATATGTCAAACTGAATTCATAGGATTCCACCACCAAACTAATTAGTTCTTCCTCTCTATTGAGAGAACATTCCCAGTGGATAATTGATGAAGATGTTGAATATTACATCACAGTGGATTAATCCAATAAAATGGGTGGGACTACATTGTCAATTTATTTCTGAAGAGCCTGTATTTATCTGAAAGCTAATTCAACATTGCATGTTTAAGGTCTTTGCTTGAGCAGGGGTTGGATTAGAAGACCACCAAGGTCCCTTTCAATTATGTTATTCTATTATTCCATTATTCTTTCCCCATCCTCTCTTAAGGCTGCTCCCCTATTGCAACAGAAAGTTTTCTGATCCCCCACACTTGTCCAGATTCTCCAGAACCCATTTGGGACCTACAGAGGACTCATAGCAGTGGTGATATTCAGTAGGTTCTGACCAGTTCTGGAGAACTGGTAGTGGAACTTTTTGAATATTTTGGAGAACCGGCAAATCCCACCTCTAACTGTCCCCATCCCCATCTATTCTCTGCCTTCCGAGTCCCAGCTGATTGGCTGGGTCTTCTTTGGTTGCCCTGCACAGGAGAATGGAGCTGGAAAACAGGTTAGTGGGGTGGGGAGGGATTGGGTTTTTTTGTAGTAACCTTCCCCCAGGAGTGGGAAGGGAATGGGAATTTTGCAGTATCCTTCCCCTGCCATACTCACTAAGCCACACCACGCCCACCAAGCCATGCCCACAGACCCGGTAGTAAAAAATATTGAATCCCACCACTGACTCAGGACTATCTGTTCTGCTGGTGGAAGGCCACAGCTAGATGTACCTTCCACCTTGATCTAACCAATATCAATACAATACTGCAGGATGAACCGTATATATTTCCCTTTTTGCTAGATCCCATTTAGTTAATTCTGAAGTAATCTTGAATTTTCTAACTCTCATTTTTGAGTCAGTAAGCGATGGAGACTGATCCAATCTTCTTTTCAGTCAACCAGCCCTTCTACCTTGGTGACTGAGGACTTGAATTACATATCACATTAAAGATACAACCATTGCCTAAATTGCAGTCGTATATTTCATCTCACTCACTTGGCCACTCTCGATCTCTTTTAACATCTTTACCAACTTAACCAATTCCTTAGTCCTTGGTTGCAGTAAATGATGTTATAGAGAGAAAAGGATATTACAGATAACAATTCCCATTATGCCTGCTATATCTTCTGGGCTGCTGCAAATGTTGTGGATATTTCTCCAACTCACTGAAAATTCAGGAAAGGAAAGGTGTGTAAGACAAGCAGATGGCTTGGTTTTCTGGTGGCCTCTCTATTCATGCTCCAGCTTCTTTGGAGCTGCACCAAAATGTGGCCCATTTTAGGATATATGGGAGGAAGTTTTGTGTTATTAACAGAATAATAGACTAGTCTAACTTCCTGCTCAAGCAGGAGACCCTATATCATTTTAGACAAATGGTTGTCTAATTTCTTCTTAAAAACCTTTTGGAGCACCCACAAGTTCTGGAGGCAAATTGTTCCACTGATTAAATTGTTCTAACTGTCAGAAAATTTCTCCTCAGTTCTAGCTTGCTTCTCTCCTCAATTAGTTTCCATCCATTGCTTCTTGTCCTGCCTAAGGTGCTTTGGAGAATAGATTGACCGCTTCTTCTTTGTGGCAGCCCCTTCATATTGGAGCACATTATTCAATGGGCATATTTATGTGTAGTAATAGTAAGCTCTTAATTATGTGGCTGTAATGACATAACAAATCGGATTACAGGTATAAAATCACCTGATGAAAATTGATAAGATGAAACAAGACAGTACATGCATCTCTTTACTTTGCAACAAGCAGAGATCTGCACAAGCATCAATGCAAACAAACCTTTCTCAAGAGCATGATGCAAATCTGGCTTTGCCAGCAAAACATGTTATCTTTTGTAGATGACAAAAGAAAGATAGTTTTGAAATGGTCTGACTGGTGGATTTTATTCTGCAATCAAAGCGATGGGAATTTTTCTCAGAGACCTTGTAGAAATAGATCCACAAAGCAAGTTAAAGGGTAGATTCGTGAGTAACATTTTCTCAGCTTAAAAATATGTATCTTGTCGGACTATTCAAAAAATGGCCTTTAGGCATTACTGATTTGCATCACCTGCATTAGCATTTGCATTAGTGCTTTTCTCACTGAGAAAATCTGAAGCAATTTTTTAACAGATAGAAGTAATGGATTAATTAATAAATAGAAATATTAATACCTTTTTTTTCATAATGAAGTTTTTAATTGAGGAAAACGAAGAAGCTATTTTATTACTTGCCAGGGCACGAAAATCTCTTCATAATTCTTAATGATTTCCTTTACAACTAAGGGGGATGCTGAGGGATTAAAGGCTATAGTAGAGAGCCATGAAATTGTACTGTGATTACTTCCGGTTTGCAGGGCTTCGGCGGCAGGCAGGAAATGCGATCGTGCATGGTTTCTGCCTGGGCTCGCCGCCGGAGCACCCTGAGCCAGCTGGCTTTGGGGCTAAGCCACCCCGTAGAGGTTGGTGAAGACAGAGACTCCAGCAGGGTTGAGGAAAGCCGCATCTTTCCTCCCCAGCTGGCTAAACTCCCTTACCTGAAGGCGGTAGAGCGGCAGTCAGAAATGGCCGCCTCAAAGAAGCCCTCATCCAGAAAAGAATGTGCAGGAGGATGAAAGTGCTGAAGTGAAAGTTTTGGCTGACCAGGATAAGAAGAAACAATTAAGGCATCCTGGAACTTAAACTTTTAAAAAAAAAGGATACATTGCTCCCAAAGAAGAGCCGGAAACAGCGAATGAAAGTGAAAAGGGAAAGTTGTTTTTTTTTCACTCTCCTTCCTTACACTGACAGCAAACAGAGATGAATGAGAAATCGGAAAAATCTGCTTTGGCATCAACAGGTATTTAAACTGGAAAATTTAATGCCAAGGCGGATATATAAGATTTCTGAATATAAAAAGGCCAAAAAAAAAGAAAAAGACAAAATTTTTTTGCTGTATAGTGGAAGAGAGAGGAAGAGAATAAGAACAGGATTCTGCGAAGGAGAATCAGCTGAATCGAAAGAATCTCAATATAATTAATTAACGGGATGTTAAAAGATACATTTTACCAGAACTTTAACTTACAAATACCCAAGAAGAGAAGTGAAAAAATGAAGAAAAGGTTAAAAAGAAATACTTTGTATAATTATTTGATTGATTTGAGTCATCTTGGGACTTGGAATTACTTGGAAAGATTAAAACACTTGGGTAAAGTTTTTTAAAAGCGAAAAAAACTACAAATGGCATCACTGTTGACGAAAACTGAAAATAGAATTAAAAAATATAAAGAAAGAGAGACAAGAAGGAAGCTCTCTTGTTATTTCAATTTAGAAATGCAATCTTTACTTCCGAAAACTACAAGAAAAGAACCTGAGCAGCAAGAGGATTGGTACAATAGAAGAGCCATTCTTTAAAGAACAAGTAACTTATTATGGGAAGAAGGGGAAAGAGAATGGAGAAATTTGAGACTAAAAAAAACAACCAAAAAAAGGAAAATAAGGTGAAAAGTGTACTATAATGATAGAAGCAAAAAAAAGGAATATAGAACAGGGAAATGAGCTGGAGAAACAGTGCGTAAAAAGGGCAGAGAGAAGAAGCAAAGGAGGAGCGAAGAAAGAGAAAGTACAAGGGTTACAGCAAGATGTAAAGGAAACGGATTATTAGAGATAATGGGTAAAATTAACCTGAAAAGGATTTGCAGAAGTACATTATTGTATTGGTTATCTTGTTTTGAACAATATATATTGAAAATTGGAAACAACGTATGATTTTGTAAACATTTTATAATAAGGATGAACTTAAATTGAAATGAATTTAGAAAGAAATGGAACATTTTAATGCATAATTTTTAAAATTAAGTGAAAGTAGTGGGGAAGTAAAGTTATGGAAAGTTTGACAGCGTTCCCATAGAAGATCAGTATACCTATTTGAAAACATTAATGTGTAGTTAAATTTTAAATTCTCAAAATGAAATTTAAATTAATGATAGATATTTGGATTGGTAGGATCATATTGTTTGAATTATATTATAATATTATAATATTTATATTTTTTATTAAATATAATGTCGCTTTATGTCTATGAGAATTGAATGAGTTAGTTTTTGTTTGTGTAATATTTAGGGGAAAGTATAAGGGTCATTACTCAATTACGTGACTACACGGGAATTTGTTTTAAGAGAAAAATAATAGCTAGTTGAATGGCAGAAAAGAATAAAATATATGATCTGATTTGGAGATGAAAAACAAATACAATAAAATTAAGGAAGTTAAAAGAGGGAGACGCTATTAGATAAATTAGAATGGTAATAAGATATGGAATGGTATATAATGGCCATTGGAATTTGAATTGCGGTGTCTGTAACAAGAGAGATTATACTGGGATCAGGTGCTAGAGTCTGTACAAAGAGATGTAACCCTGGATCAGGCTGCTTTCAGAAAAGAGGTTTTATGTTTTCATGTTCTGTGTTGTGCTTGTCTATGTTTGTTTTTAAAAATCAATAAAAAAATTAAAAAAAAAGAAATTGTGCTGTGATTGCTGGTGGGCAGAAGTAGCCCATGTGATATCTGCCATATAAGCCTGTATTTGTTTTTAAAAAACATTTTTCAGCTTATGTGGAGGAGACAAGTCCCATTAATTGAGCCAGTAGTTTAAATTTTTCCTATGTTACTGTTCTTATGGAAGTTATCCCCAACTTTATTTGAAAAGATATTGGAGTCCATCTAAGTACCCAGAAGTGTTCTGGATTTTGTTCTGATATGATTTCTGGGCTAGGAATTATATGTTAGACCAACTTGTTCATGATAGAAGTAGCACTTTTATGGTGTATTTTACTTCAAAGGCTCTTTTAGATTTTTATCTGTATCAAGGAACCTTTTTTTTTCCTATTGCTTCCCCCCCTTTTGTTTCTACTTCCCAATTTTGTTCAAACTCTTTTCTCTTTGCTTTTTTTTTGCATTTTACACTTTTTTGAAATTTAATAAAGTTTTCAGGGAAAAGAGAATTGTTTGTTAAACCAGTTACTCAGCTTTATTGAGTAATGATGGGAGAAACTTTGTTTTAAGAAAACAAAGCACTGGCTGTTCCCTTTTGACACTAAAGCATATGGATGCCAGTGGTAGACATTTAATCTAATTGACTGACTGTGAGAAGTGCAAGTCCCATTACATGAAATCAGAATTCCAAGGTATCCATAGGAGTAACACAGTCTATTGCCATATATTAGAATCTTGGTGCCATTGATGTCAGATATTGCCCCAACAAACTGTCCTTGATTTGTTGAAATGAATACATGATCTATCTTCTGACAGTAAGAGATCTCATCATCCCAAGCAACAATGGCAGTATTTTATTAACCTTTATAGGAAAAGCAAAAATATAACCCTACTTTACTCTACTACAGTAGAGGCTTTCCTTTCAATATCATATCAAATTGTAAGTAATTTGGATAGGACTCTTATTTTAATCAACACAACAACTTCATGATGACCTAGGTCTTAGTTTTGTGTCAGAGGGACTATGCAGCCAATTTAATCCAAACAAAGAGTTAAAATATAATACAATTGTTCTTCTAGTAACACTCTTCTCTTTTTTTCCTCAGAAAAGCCTTAGATGTTCTCTTTGTAAACTCCTTGTAACCATGATGGCAAAGATTGTTCAAGACAATTCTACAGATGTAAGTACTGTAATCTAAGCTTGGGTAGATGAGGGAAGGGGAGGGCACAGTTATTTATTTATTTATTATTGAAGGAATTGTTTTAAAGAAATTTTAAAGAAATGTTCTGTGCAATATTCTAATTTAGCCCTCAGACTAAGCACAAAGTAGCTTATTTAGTGTTACTTAAAGCAATGTAGCTTATAAGATGGCAGATTTCTTTATTGTCATTGCATCTCGTACAATGAAATTAAATGCCATCTTCATAAATAATAATTTGGTTAGGCCATTATGACCTAACCAGCAAATAATCAAACTAACCATGGCTTAAACATTATTATGAACTTCTCAGGATCTCTTTCTGGCACTCAACTAACTTTACTCAAAGTGAGTTTTTCATTCTTAACCCCCCTCCCTCCCATTCTGTTTTCAAAGATTGCTGTAGCCATTGGGAAAATTATAAAGAATCTGAAACAAAATAGAACAGATCAAAGCAAAACAAAACAAAACTATTTATGTCCTTCTCTATATCTTTCTCCTTTCTAGGAAAGGCTTGCTAAGTTTTTTGAGAGGGGATGCCAGTATCTTCCCTTCCAGGACTGGTCAATCAAATGCAAGAAAATGGTGGACACAGGAATAATCATTGTTATAGAGCTTGGTAAACAAGTTCAGGTAAATTATCTTTGGAACTATTATGTGAGTTGATTGGTGCTGATGCTTCTCACTGACTTTTGATGGAGATTGGAGACCAGATTCAAGTCAACCATTTTCTGATGGTTGATTTCATTATTTACTCTGCTATCAACATGGTTGCTGGTTACTCTGAAACTAGCATGATTGGACAAAGATCTCTCTGATAAACTGAAAGACAAAAAGGACAAGTACAAAAAAGTGAAAGAGGAACACATAACTAAGGCACAATATCAATAGATATTCTGTTTGCAAAACTGCAAAGTTGAAGTCAGGAAAGCAAAGGCTCAGAATGAACAAGGACTTGCAACAAAAGCCAAAGATAATATTTTAAAAACTTTCTTTCAACATATAAATAACAAGACAAAAATCAAAGAAACAGTGAATCTACTAAGGAGAGAGGATTGCAAGGAAGTAACAGGCCGTAGAGAGAAAGCAAAGTTGCTTAACTCATTCTTTGCATCAGTCCTGCAAAAAGAAATCATAGCCCAATCGACCAAAAATATAACTGTAAAACAGGGTAGAAATAAAAATTAAATTAAACAAGAAAGTGGTAAGAGAACATCTGTCTGTTTTTGATAAATATAAATTGCTGGGATGTGATGGATTACATTCTTTGCCTTTTTCCTGAGACTATTAGTAAAAAAAAATTTGAACAGTGATGCAACTATACTCTAAGAATTGAATTTATTCATTTCAAAATATGATTCTGTTTCATGGTTGTGTATATTACCCTTAGATGTCCTCCAGCTTGAACAGTTCATAGGATTATTTTAATTGAATGTTTTAGTGATTTATAAAGATGACCTCTTTTTTTTATAGAAATATTGAAAACATTCTCACATTTGACTGGTATGTGTGTATTTCAATAAGAGTTGATTGTTTTGAACAGAATAAATGTTTCATTAAAATTAAAATTCTTCAGTCAAGTTTGGAGATATTTTTTTTTAAAAAGCATTTGAAAGTCATCAAAACCTCCTCCCTTTCATATCTGACCTGATGAAACTGGTTTTGCAGGCTTTTGAACTACTGTAAATGCCTACAAAACCCATTTTTGCAGCCATAGTCACTCTTATCTCTTGAGAGCCCGACCAAAGTTTCCTATGCCACCATCAGTCAAAATTCAAATTAGTGGTCCACAGGATTTAAAATTATGAGTTTGGTGGTCCCTGAGATCCAAAAGGTTGGTGACCTCTGGATTAGGCCACACCTGCCTGGGCACAAAATAAGTAGATAGGTTAAGGAAGGGATAGAGAGAGAGGGAAAGAGAGAGGGAATGAGAGAGAAAAAGAAAGAGAGAGGGAGGCAGGGAGGAGAAAATGAATGGGATTGGGAGGGAGAGAGAGAGAAAGGGAGAGGGAAAGAGAAAGAAAGAGGGATGGAGGGGGAAGAAAGTGAATGGGATATGGAGGGAGGGAGAGAGAGAAAGAGAGGGAAAGAGAAAGAAGAGACAAGAAAGAAAAGATAGAGAAAAGGGATTGAAAAAGGGAGAAAGGAAGAAAAAGGATAGACAAAGAAAGAAGGGAGGATGGAGGGAAGGGACAGAAAGAAAGAGAAAGAAAAAAAGAAGAAAGAAAGAAAGGGAGGGAAGAGAAAGTGAATGAGCTATCTAGTCCAACCACCTGCTCCAGCAGAGTTAGAAGGGTGTGTGTGTGCATGTGTGTGTGCATGGCTGTCAAAACTCCAAAAACAGGTCAAGTAGCTCTGGGGAAGTCAATCATAAATTAGAACACTTACTAAGCAACCAGCCATTAAACGAGGACCACTTATATTTGGTTTGCCAGTCACATGGCTACCTGCCATGCCCACCCAGTCAGATGACCATCAAACCATGCCTATCTGGTCATGTGATCACCAAGCCGTGCCCAGCCAGCAAGCCATGCCTAGCCAATCACATGCCCACAAATTAAGCCACGCCCACAGAACCAGTTGTTAAGAAATTTGAATCCCACCCTGGGTGGGGGGGCACTGAGGATGAGTTTGTAGTATCAAGGGGGCGGTAGACTGAAAAAGTTTGGGAACCACTGCACTGGAGGGAACCAGAATGAATTATAACGGACGGAGAAGTACACTTAAATTTAAGTTATTAACACAGAATGGATTAAAGTACTTTAACATTGAATATATTGAAAGATATTTGTGAACAATGGGGTCAGAAATTAATTTTAAGAATATCTGCCATTTTAGTTAGACTGCAGGTTAATGAAGTTAAGGGAACAAATTCTACTGGTCAAAATTGACTTGAATGTGTATTTAAAAATGAGATTCTAAGCACGATTTGGAAAAAGGTTATATTCTGAATATCAACTGGTATCATAAATCAGGAGAGTGACTTAGATAACTTTCGTACATTAGATTTTGAGTTCTTGGATATTATTTGAAGGGATTAAAGAGCACAAATGTTAGAAATAAAAAAAAAGAATCAAAAGTTAGTTTATAGATAAAATAGATATCTTTCATAATTCTTAATGGATTTTTGCTGAACAGAACCAGGCATTAAAGTATATTATTGATAGCTAAGAGATGAGATATGAGAACTTATTGTTGCAGCTTAGGAGGTGATAAGTTATTAAAATTGTTTATAATTGTGAAAAAGGAGAAATTACTTCTTTATATATTTCTTTTCTTTTTCTTTTATCCCCCCCCCATTTTTATTGTTTTTTTTCCTTTTATACACATTCTTTTCTCTTTTTTTAATCTTTTAAAGTGTGTATTTAAACTTTCATCTTAGCGAAATAGTATGTATTTAGTCCATAAACCAAAAGTTTCTTTTGAGAAATGAACAAGATTTCTATAAATAAGTCTCTCAAACTTTGAGCTGGAAGACAAGTGTTTTCCAGTTTCTCTATTTTCAAGACTGGGAAGGCCCTTTTGTGAAACTGTTTCTCTCTTTGGCTTTTTCTAGGATAAACCTGAAATTTTGTGTAGCACTTTTCTACTCTGCAGTCAACCAAATAGCCCTGCTGGAGCTCTGAATTTTCAGAACCAGCCAAAATCAGAAGAATGGCCTGAAATAGCAGACTTTCCTGAAATGCTGTCTCCCTTCATTGCTAATGTACCTCTTCTCTTCAGTCCTCAAGACAAACCCCGAACAGTGCCTTGGGTGAGGAAATAACTGGTCCCCTCCAGTCAAACACCCAACCAGGACAGGACAGAAAGATCTCAAAGGAATGGTTGGGGCCTTGCCACTCCAGCTTAAAAGGCTTTTGGTCCCTGAAGCAAACTTCATTTGACTTATAAGGGCTGGCTCCTTCAGACAAAATTCTCTGAGGCTCTTATATAAGGGTGAAAAGTCAACTTCCTCTCGTATAATCTGTCTAATTTCCAAAATGAGTAAAGATATACGGTGTAAGCCATTTGCAGGAATTAGTTTCCCTCAGCCTTTTGCCAGCTAGATAAATTGGGCAACTCCTCAGGTAACTGACAATTTGGGGAAAGTATCAAATTAGGAATTATTCATGCATACTTTATTTCTTGTGGGAACTTCTGCAGCCCACATAAGTGGATGGGAGGCATCATTTTGGGATCACCAAATGCCCGTGTGGGGTGTAGCTAATGCTCAAGATGGACATTATTTCTATTGTCTGGTAAAATTATTCATCCCAACTGAACTGGGTTTCTGGAAGTGTTAATGTATTAACCCCTTTCTACAACTTCTTTTACAAGATAAGCTTTTTGGCCACAAAAATTAGTAGGTATGTTAATCTTGTGTTCTCCTCTGTTATCTTTAGTTCTGGCAGAGTACTCTAGATCCGTGTCATGAGTGCATGGTGGTGGCTGAGGAAATATACGACATCTTGAAGAACAGTGCCTTTCTTATGCAGACTTTGCAGGATTATGCCAAGAAGCAGTGTGAAGATTTGGGGACCCAAATGGTAGATGAGGTAATTCATGTAGCATCTCCCTAAATAATAGGGGAAACATACCTTGATAACAATGGATGAGGAGCATCTCAATGAGGAACCAGAATGGAATTAACTGAGGTGCTCACAACTAATTTATTGATTATTATGGCATGGATTAATCTTTGAGGATTATTCACGTTGTTGGTTTTTTTGTGTTAATTTCTTTAGTGCAAGAAATATGTCCCTGAATACGCACATACTTTTGTGCAATTCCTCATGCATCTCTTGGTAAGTTGATTGCATCTTCATGTCTTTGGCGAGCAAGAATGCAACTTATTGTTGAAAACACTCTTACCCTAAATTACAATTAAAAATATAAAAAAGAAAAAAGACACAAGAGCTGAAAGTAAAACAAAAGAATATAGTACAAAAAAAAAAGAAACATCTAAAGAAATTACTTCATCACAAATAATATAAATAATTTTAGCATCTTATGCCCTTCTCTTAAAATACAACAAATGAACTATTCTTCCATATCCCATCTCTTATCTATAAATTCTTAAGATCCAGTTTATGATAGTAAATTTTTGTAATTTTTCAATTCAGGGATGTCAAACTCGATTTCATTGAGGGCCGCATCATGTGTTTGACCTGAGGGGATGGGGTGGGTGTAGCCAGGGTGGGTGTGGCCAGCTCACCATCGGAAGTTCCTGTGGTGGCCCAAGCACTCTACCAGCAAAAACAGGCTCCCAAGCTCCATTTTTGGCTCCCACAGCCTCCTTGTCCATTTTCACTGGCAGAGAGTTGCAGGAGGCTGTGGCAGGAGAAAATGGAGTTCGGGAGTCCGTTTTCGCTGGCAGAAGCACCCCAAGCCGATCCTTTGCTGTTTCCAGGTTGGCCCTATGGGCCAGATCTAAATACCCCATGGCTGGATCTGGCCCTCGGACTTTGAGTTTGACAGCCCTGTTCTAGACACACAACTGGTCTTTTAAAATTGAGCTGGACTAAAACTCTTAGTTTTAGAAGACCTCCAAGGTCCCTCCCAGCTCTGATTGATTGAACTGAATCATTGATTAACCTGAATGACACAACCAAGATTGCTACCTATTTTTGAGTGCTAGGAGAGGAAAACTAATGCAAGAACCATTGATGTTAAAATGCATAGATCAGGAGATTTAAGGAACTGGTTGCTGAGCAATAGAATATATGGTATTTGAAAAACAAGGCTCAGCAAAGCAGTGGTTAAGTGAGCAATCATTTGGGATTACCTTACCAATATTATATTTAGTTTTGTATCTTCCTTTTCACATTTATCTAGAAAGGTGGCATTAAGGCTTGTCTCTATGATCCTGAAATCTTTATCACTGTGCTTCTAATATTTGGTCTATAAATAATTAGAACTTGCTTAAAATGATTGAGCATTGATTGTGATAGGTCGTTCTAACCACAACACCGTAATCTTTAAATGAATAACAGTGAAGGCTGGTTTCAGATGGGGAATAGAAATGCCAGATTTTATTCTGAAACAGTTGCATAATGAGGACTAGTCAAAGGTGTCTAATTTCTGAGTCAAAAGGCAAAGCAATGTCCATTTCATCACCCCATTTGTAGCCAACAGTGGGACTGTGATTAAATCTCATTTCAAGGGTGATGGAGGGATAATAAAGTCCATTTGTAGACCAGGATGATGTCCTGAGGCAAATACTCAGAAAGTAGAAGACCAGATTAGGAATAATTTTGGTCAGCAGATACAACCCCCTCATCCTGAAGGATAACCACTACTATGCCTCACACTGCTTTGTGGTTGGCTGGGCTGAGCTTCATTGCGACCAAATGCCATTATGATGCCAATGTGATCCTTCACATGAAGGCAATTTGTATTTGAGGGACGGTTGCAGCCTCTGATCATCTCAGCTTTGTTTTCTAGACATATTCTTTTAATTTTCTGTTCTGGTGGCAGAACATTAAAAGAATCTGAGGGAATAATCTGATGGAATAAAGAAGATTCTTGGTTAATATATGGCATTTTTGCTCAGTCAATAGAATTTAAGTGTTGAATATTTGTCTTATTGTCTTTTCTTTTTCTTTTCTCCTTACCTCTGTTTGTTTGACCACAGGATACGGTACGTATGCTTTTCCATTTCAAGCTTTTCCATGTTGAGCATTTTTGGGGTTAAACAATGGCAAACAGTTTTGTCTGACTGAAAAAAGCTTGGGGCTTGGGGGAAAACAGAAAGCAGTTCGGTAATACTTCCTCTTTGCTGTTTCCAATAGGAAGGTAAAAAGAAGCCTTCACAAACTTCATATGTTAACAGTCTGAACATTGGGGCAGTTTACTGAAAAAAATGAAGACCCAGAGTTATTAAAAAAAGAAACAGCTTTATATTCTTATGACACCAGAATTAACCCATTGAATGGGGAACTTGCCTTTCCTAGAATTGGGGATTTTACTGATAATGCTCGATTCTCTTACCTCCCAGATACTTAACAGCTCCCAAAAGTTTTGCACAGTTTAATTTTTATCATTTTAAGAAAAACTGTCCACAGGTCAACCTCTTCCTGTCAGTACAATTTCAGCAGGTAGGAAGACTCTACCAACAGGTGTGGTCATGTGACATCTTTGAATGAAACCAAGATTTTCAGGTCTTTCCTCTTTTTTTATTTTTCCTTCCTTCAGCAAGTTCTGGAGTTTTAAAAATTATACTTTGTACAATTTACTGAAGCCAATCACCTAAACCCTGTAAAGTTTAGCTGGTGCCTTGATTAGGATTGCTCACCTTCAACCTGTTTAGTTAATTTGGAATTCAGTGCCTTATACAAACTCATATGGTGATCCCCTCATTATCTGAACCAAGCCCATGTTCATCTTTTTCTAATATCACAGAATCATACATTATAAAATTGCAAGAGATCCTGGAAATTGTCTTATATCACTGCCTGTCCAATGTGGGAATCCAGTGATACTGCTGATCTAACAATGTCATCCAGCATTTGTTTAAACCCCTCCAATAAAGGTTTATGTTACAGTTTTCGTAGTCTTCAATGAAATGGCAGTAATTTTTTTATTAAAGAGAACCTTAACAGTATGGGGTCTGTAGGCTGAGATAATAGTGGGTTTAGGGTTGCAAAATCTTGTTTCAGTTGGAGGTCATGCCACTCTAAGGAAACTATTCCCGACACCAAAGGAGTAAAATGTGGGACCTTTGCAGCTTTCT
Source organism: Laticauda laticaudata (assembly GCA_004320025.1). NCBI lineage: Eukaryota > Metazoa > Chordata > Lepidosauria > Squamata > Elapidae > Laticauda > Laticauda laticaudata. Next base: position 50,990 of record BHFT01001639.1, read on the forward strand.
ATCTCTTCAAGGGATACATGTAAAAATTCATGTATGCTAACTTCATACAGTCATGTCTGTATATTAGTCTGAGTATCACAGCCAAGTATCAAAAGTAGCAAATGAAAAATCTTGATATGCTTATTATGCAATGCGATGGCATTCATAAAAATGAAACATTACCTTCTAATGGAACATTTTATTCTTCCAGCCACCAATGGGAATTTGCAAAAAAATTGGATTCTGTGACGCTACAAAATCAGAGCTTTTTCATCCTTTGAGGCCAATGGAGTACCTTTCAGACTTATTTGGAGCAGTAGTTAAGGTATATATAACTATATATATAAAGACAGGGTCTACAGAAGGACAGAGGCTAATAACATTGTCCAAGCAAGCCATTGGAGAATTGGTATTGCTGAGATTTGCGCAAAACCAAAACAAGTAGAATGTGAAATGTATCCTTGGATAAAATTGAGAAAGGGAACAAAATAAACCGTGTGCTTAAGAGCATAGAAGAAGAAACAACTAAGAGGTTAAACAGAAGATTAGGAAAAAAAATCTCTGAGATCTAAGGTGAAGGGCTGAAAAATACAGATGACCACTAAATGGCAGGGAAAAGATACAGAAACTGACTCTTTGTTTCCATCTGGGGGTTGTCCAGATTTGTGCAGCCCATGTATGGTAGGCAGCATCATCTTAACAATGGCTTCCACAAAAGACATCTTTCGGCGTTAATCACTTCTACTGATGCTGCCCTACGCAGGTGACAAATGGAAAGAGCCTCAAAAATGTAAGAAGCATAATCGGGAGAAGGCGGAGCTTCGGGGAGAAGGCGGAGCTTCATCTCGGTGCTACAGCTGCGATCTCGGGGCTCTGAGATCGCAGCTGATATTTTCGCCCTGTCGGTCCTAACGGACCCTAAACCGTCCCGTCGAGACAGGGATTTGAAGGGCACAGTCCAGGATTCCCAGAGATATCGCAATCTCTGGTTTGATCCGGGAAGAAGTCCCTTTTGCTGGTTGGTGGAAAGCAAGCCTCCAAAGCTGCTGAAGAGGGACAGCTCCGAAAAGAAAGTGGCTGGAGCAATGCGTATCGGCTGGGTAGAAACGTCTTTGTAATGTATAATTGGCTTCGAGATCTGAAAGGAATATCGCTGAACATCAAGAGAAACTGTCGGACTTTATTTTTTGTTTGACTGGGAATTCTTAATGCGGCCGTTTTTTAAAGTGAGTCAAATTGAGCTTGGATTCTTTCCTTACTACTCTTTTTTCTGAGGACTTTAATGTGATTTTGTAGGTAACATGATTGAATTTTTCTTATATATATTTTTTCATGGCTTCCTTTTTGATTTTTTAATTTTCATTAGGATAGAGACGCCTTCTTGACTTTTTTTGCTTTTTCTCTGAAGTTTTGTAAATACATTACTCTTCTTCTTCCTGGCTTGGGGGGGGGGAAAGTTTCAAGAGATTGTTGGCAACACTGCCAACTAGAGGCTTTGAAAGTATTTACTTTGAATTTTGGGGATGAAATTATAACTACTCCTTTCAAGGACATTTTAATGTGATAAGATGGAGGGAGAGCACAGAAAAATATTATTACAGGTTGTTTTTCCTGGACTCTTATCAATATTTCACACTTGAAGGCTTGCGCTTTGAAGCTGCTGGAGAAGAGAGTCCATAAATAAGAGCCTTGGATAAATTAAATAAAGTGCAGTGTGCAGTCCATATATACCTTGTGAAATCTCTACTCCGCAGCCTGTATTTTGTATATTTTAAGCTCTAGTAATATTTTTATTTTTGCTTTTTATCTTTAATCCCTTTTCTTCTTTGGTTTGGGCCTCTTGTACTATTGGATTTTCTATTTTGGATCATAAGTGGCTATTCTATCAGATGGATTGAAGGTCAAAAAGAAATTTGAAGTTTTTTGAAGAAATTAAAAGAAAGAAAAAAAGTGAAAAAAAGAAGAGGCTGTTAAATGAAATAGACGTGTGGTTTCATTGGAATTTGTTTGGTGACTGTTGAGATTTTTGGAAAATTCTTATTTGAATTTGACTAAAATCATTTTGGGTCGTTTAAATTTTTTTTTTTTTTTAACAATGGCTTACTTATGGATGAATCTGAATCGGGAATTTATCCAAATATGAACAAGAGAAAACAAGAAGGGAAGGAATTCTTCTTGGCTCTATTTTTCGTTTCTTAGAAATGGCAATTTCTACATATGAGAAACTACAAGAAACAAGAAGAATTGGGATGAAGAAGAACCATCCCTAATGAACAGCAACTTTATTTGGGGAAGAAAGGGGAAGGAGAGAAAGAGAATGGAGAATTTAAGATAAAAAAACAACCAAAAAAGGGGAAACAAGGTGAAAAAGTGGTTCCACAACATCAGAAAGCAACAGAAAAGACAAAATCACAAGAGGGTGGAGATTAAGATGACAAGGGGTAAAAAGGGTAGAGTGGAGAAGCAAGGGAGGAAAGAAGGAAGAGATGCTAACAAAAGGTTTGAAACAAGATGTAAAGAAACAATTTAATTTAGAGATTAATGGTAAGACAGTACCAATTGAAAAAGAGATTCTGCAAAGGTACGTAAGATGTGTGTGTATTTTGGTATTTGAAAATAATGTTACAAAATTGAAATAATAATATGATTTATAAAATGGGACAAAATATTTAATGTAATCTTAGCGAAATTTCTTTTTTTAAATAAAATTAATGGAATCAAATATGAGAAATTGAATTAAAGAATGGGAACATGTCTTGAGTATAATATTTTTAAAACATAAGTGAAATACGGGGGAAGTAACTAAGCAAAATCTATAATTGTTCCATACGAAGCATGATATTATTTAGAAAGGATTGTTGTAAAATGTTTTAAGACTTAATGAATACTAATTTTAATGATATAATTTAATGCTGAATGGATTGTTGTTTTAATTATATTATATATATTTTTTAAAAAAAAAATTTTTTTTCCTTGTTTTAAAATTGAGTCTATTTTAGAATGTACTACGGCAGAAATCTGAATGAAAAATTAATGTGTTAAATGTTAAGCTTTAAAACTAGGCGAAGGATAAGTATGATAAGGCATTATACTCGCAATCAGGTCCATCTAAAGAGAAAGTTTTGTGCTAATTGAGAAGAGATAATAGAGCAGCTGAAATAGGACAGACAAAGGATATAAGTATAGATGATTTAAATTGAGATGAAATAAATATAAACAGAAATAAGCGAGTGAAAAGAGGGGAGAAGCCTATATAGAAAATGGTAAAATAGTGAATTAAGAAATGGAATGCTATTAAAGTAAGCAGCGAACTTGATTTATGTCTGTACAAAAGATGTAAGCTCAGGGATCAAACTGCCGTCAAAAAGATTTTTAATGTTTTTTATGTTTTGTGTTTTTGTTTGTATATGTTTTTTTGTTAAAAATTAATAAAATTCTTTATAAAAAAAAAAAATGTAAGAAGCATAATCCAACTATCATTTAAAGATCTTTAGCAAAGGAGAATTAAACTGTAATTCATTCAAACATTTGAATTTTCTAGATTATTGTAGTTGAAAAGAAAACCGGCTAAAACCTGGTCACTTCTTTCTGTATAAATTGCAGAGGTCATCTTAATCAAGGAACAATTAACTAATTGCACTGTCAAATCAGATTTGACAATGTAATGATGTTTCTGTGGCCAAGGAAAAGTTAGGATGAGAGCAATGCTTCCTGGTCATGCCTGTTTTACTTTTGCTTAGCTCTAGAAAATACGATTTTATTACATTTGTTTTGTTTAATTCTCTTTCTCTCTCTCAAAACTCCACTATATAGATAACTTCAGATGCGGATAAATCTCATTTGGTGTGTGATATTTGCAAGAAAGTAGTACAGCTGGCAGAGAACTTGGTGGAGAACAATAACACAGAAGTAAGAAAGTCTGAATTAGTCTCTTATTATGTTGTGGGAAATGGTGATAGAAGGAAATAGCTTGAAAGGGATCTTCTGTACACTGAATTAATTATCGAAGCCTTCACTTCTGAGATTAGGAGAAGAAATGAAGACCAGAGCATGGAGTTTTTTTGACTTCCTCATTTTGAGCAAACAAATCAAAATGTGATCTTTGTTTCTATGAGGCTTCCCATTAGTCCAATCATAATACTAATTCAGGCTGGCTAGCTGCAAATTATTTCTGATTTAGGGAAGGTGAAGAACATTTGAGGAGATCAAAAAATTAAGAAAAAAATACTCTCATATTTTTCACTCCTTCATCTGTCACCTTTCCATCTGCTATTCAAGAATGACAAAAATCTTCTTCGCTTGTGAACATTACTTCAGTAATTAACTTCATTTATTTCATTTCTCTGTTACTGGAAGAAAAAAGTACAGGTAACCATTGACTCCATAATTGAGCTCGGAAATATAGTCGTAAGACATGCTGGTCATTAAGCAGGTCATCAATTTTACAATATTTTGTTGTAACGGTCATCAAGCAAATCACGATGATTTTTTTTATTGTACTTTATTTAAGAAAGTTTATATGGCTGTCCATTCACTCTGTGACTCATTAAGCTTAACCCACAGTCATTAAGTGAGCCCATTGTCCACAATGGTGGGGGGTTTTTTTTGCCAGAAACTGGAAGTAAAAATACCAGTTTCCAGAAAAAATATTCTGACCAAGGATACTGCAAATGACCCTAAATGCAAGCCAGTTGCCAAGTGACCAAAATATGATCACATGACCAGGGGGGAGGGCATGGCCATTTGAATCCAGGTTGTAAGTACCATTTTTTTTTGGGGGGGGTGTCTGTTGTAAATTGAGGACTACCTTTCATGATTCTCTTCTCCCTCATTTGTGCTCTCTGCAGATTAGATGTTTGATTTTTTTTTAATCTGTTTTTTTTAAATCTTTCTATGTTTCAGGAGCAAATAATTCATCAGATGATGAACATTTGTTACATGTTGCCTCATGAAGTGGTTCCCCAGTGTAGGGACTTTGTGAATTCCTATGGAATGGCGGTTCTCATTATGCTGTTTGATGCCACTAAACCTGAATCCGTGTGCATTAGATTCAACTTTTGCCCTGAAGATATATCTTTAAGCACCAGTAGGTGTTTATATCTGTTCTACATCTTTTGCCTTTAGGATGGGAATGAAATTCATTGTATTGGTCTTAACCTGTATTCATATCACATATATGACTTTTACAAAATCCATGTTCATCCATGAATAATGGGAGTTTATGAGGAAACATCTATCTGTAGATTCCCTCACACACACCCCCCACCCAGTGGTGGGATTCAAAAAAATTTACTACCGGTTCTGTGGGTGTAGCTTGGTGGGCATGGGCATGTGACTGGGTGGGCATGTTTTGTTTTGTTTTCGCTTTTTTGAAGACCCCACCCATTTTTTGGGCCTTCTGGGCTTCAGAGGAACCTCGGGAGGGGGGGGAGAGGTTTTTGCTCCCCTAAGGCTTCTCTGAAGCTCAGGAAGGCAAAAAATGGAGGTGGGGGACTGAGCCATTTTTGTGCCTTCCTGGGCCTCAGCAAGGGGAATCCCAGCACAGCTGATCTATGGACAACTGGTTGTCAGGAGGGAGAAAAAGAGGAAGAAATATCTTAGGCGAACGTCAGGCGGGTGGGGTGAGCGTGCATTGGGCAGGAGGCCGACTGGGTCGGGGGTGTGGCCAGCCAGAACTTACTACCAGTTCGGCAAGCCACACCAAATTTTTGCTACCGGTTAGCCCGATCCGGTGCGAACCGGCTGAATACCACCACTGCCCCCACCCCATTCAGTCCTGTCTGATTCTCTGGATAAATGCAGTTTTGAGGGCAAAGCTTTTCAGAAGTGGTTTGCCATTGTCTGCTTCTGAGGGCTGAGAGAAAGTGATTGGCCCAAGACCACCCAGCCGGCTTTATGTCTAAACTGGGGCTAGAACTCATGGTCTCCTGGTTTCTAGCCTGATGCTTTAACCCAGGGGTCTTTCAAACATGACAGCTTTCAGATTTGGGGGCTTCAATTCCCAGAATTCCTCCTCCAGTCATGTTAGCTCAGGAATTCTGGGAATTGAAGTCCACAAGTCTTAAAGTTGCCAAGTTTGGGGACCCCTACACTACACCAAACTGGCTCTCTGAGGAGATTAAGAAGCTGAAAAAGAAACAACCTGGAAATAGGCATTGCATACTTACTTCATTATTGCTGCTAAGTATGCAGACATACCCACCAAATCTTCATGAATCAACATTGACTTGAATATGATTTCATCTTCATGATAGACTTTTCATGCTAAACAGACTCCCAGAGGAGCATTTGAAGAATAATAATAAATCATTATCTACAAACTCCATCTTTACAGGAAATGCTCCTAATTTTTCAGATCTCCCTGAAGGGGATATCCCCATGTATGAATCACTTTTCCCTGAATGCTTGGCTGCTGCCTATTAAACCAAGGATCAGCAACTTGGGAGTTTCATATGCCCCACCCCCTCCTGCCCTCTCTCCACCCCCCTTCATTTTCAACTCGTGAGTAGTTCTGGATTGTGCTTCTGAAATTTGGTGGCAAAATAACCCAATTTCTGAAACACAAATTTTTAAAAGGAAAATATAGGAAATAGAATTGAAAAATATTCAAAATGAGTGAATGAGCAGAACCACATCCCAAATTATAAGTGTCTGATTTCAGAGGAGAATATTAGTGGGTTAGGTAGGGATGGGAATATTTACCTTCCAGAAATCCCTTGCTTCAGTTCCCAAATTAAAACCATAAAAATGGCTCAAAGAAAGTAGAAAATGTCCCTTTTGATGATCATGATATTAAACAAAACCCTTGTGCCTTTAAACGTTGTTTAATCCTGTGCTAAACATCAGGGGCAAACCAGGTGATGCATTTAGGCTTGTGTGTGTTATATTGCTTTCTGAATTCATACCTTTAAAAACACTTTGTTGCAACTGCTTCTAATTTTGGTTTGTTTATTGGCTTTTGGGTTTTATTTTTTAGCTTGTTCTGCCCTGAATTAGGAATGTCTAATATGAGAAATGACTTCGAATATTTTAATTGTTATAAACACGTGTGTACAAGAACTAAGATGAAGTCCAGCTGTACACTCTAATGCTTATTTGTTTGTTGTTTAGAGAAAATAGATCTTGAGGAAATAGCTCCTGAGAAGAACGTAGCCCTTGAGAAAGTATCAGAAGACAAAGATGGTGAAGTGTGTGAAATGTGTGTAGCTCTTGTAAATTACATTGATGGTGAACTGGAGAAGAATAAGACACAAGTCCAGATTTTATCTTTCCTTGTTAAAGGATGCCAATTACTCCCAGAAGCTTTGGTATATCCAGTAAGTAGTACTGTGGACAAATTTTCAAGGAATTAGGATACTATAGAAGAGTAAAGAAAGAAAGTGGAGAACCTAGTTGTTTAGCTCTCTCCCCATCTTGTTAGTCTTGGTAGAAAAAAGAGGAATGTCCCCTAAATTAACCTCATTATGAGTTATAACCTTTCTGAAGAGTTACAAACAATCTTCCAAGTGGTTGGAACATTCACATTAGTTGAGCAGTACTTGCTGAACAACTTTTGAGAAGGTGAAATAAATGCTTTGAACAGACCAACAAGAGTTTGGGCAACCCGAGTGAAATTATTTGGGAGTGGAAGTGGAACTATTTCCAGACCAAACTCTTTCTTTATAGTTCTTCAGTTGGGATGGACATCCACATACTGGGCATAATTTGAAGTATACCAGAAAAAAGAAGGTTGCTCCAGTTATCATGATTTAGCTTAATTCATTTAATTGGTATGATAAAAGGTTTGGTTGGTTTTGAAGCTAGAGCTTCAAAAAACACCTCCAGGTACCTGCATTAGTTTTACTTCTTTTTGCTTTATGGCAGTGTAATCAACTAGTGATCCAATATGAACCAGCTGCAATCAGTCTTGTGAAAGAAATGCTGCAACCAACCTTTGTATGTGGGGTAAGTCATGTTGTAAAACTCAGTGGGTGAGCAGTTTAAATCCTACTTTTACAAAACCTTTCTTAGGAATAAGTGCCACTGAACTCTTTGTTTCAGAGTACTCGACTGTATGTAACTTTCCAGTCCTTGAAGGCAATCTTTTCTGGAGACCACCTAACTCAGAAATGAATGTGGGCAGCCAAATCAAAAATAGAACACAATAATAAAGAAAACCCCAGGCTTCCAAATACTACTCTCCCTCTATAATATACAGGGTGAATGTGAAGCGGAAGGAGAAGAAACAAAAAAGGGGGGTTGGAGGGAGATGGTGGGTATGGCCACCTCTCTGGATCTCTAACTAGAACAATCTGTCCTTTTAAGAAAGTGTCAAGGAAGAGGTGGTCAGATGGTCCTGTGAAATTCCAGTCCATGCAGCCTTCGTCAACAGCAAAATATTCTTTCTGTTTTATTGGAGGTGGGGGGAGAGGGAAGAATGAATGTTAAATAGTTTTATAAAGCTCTTTCTGACAAAGTAATAATTCTAACAAACTCTTGCCACACAGAAAATAGGAATTTGTCCTGAACCCCTTGTGGGAATGGAGGCCTGTTCCAGGGGCCCTGCTTTCTGGTGCAAAAATCCTGAGACTGCAAAACAGTGCCAGGTAATCAAGTGATGGAGTGAGATGTGGGAGAGGAGAAGAGGGAGAGGAAGGAAGGAGGGAGGGAGGGAGGGAGGGAGGGAAACTGACTTCATTTTTTAAAAACCATTTTCAGAGGAAGTAGAAAGAAGGCATTATTATTTAGTGATAGAAATATGGATTTTTGCTCTTTTTCTTCTTTATAAACTAATGCTTTCCTTTCTTTAGCCAAACACTGCCACAAAATGAAAAAGCAACAAATAGCCAAATGTCATATACAAATCCAAGGAAGGAATAAAGAAGGAAACACTGGGAAAATAAGATCATAAGCATATTTTTTTTTAAAAAACATTTTTTTTAGCAGAATTCATGTTCAGAAAGAATTTCTGTACTAATAATATTCTCTTAAACTTGTCACCTTCTTGACACACAATCCTGTGGATCCACCAATAAGATGCCAAGCATGGGATCACTGATGAAACACAGAACTTTTCTATCTGTCCAAAATAGCTTTCTTAGTTCTTTCATTACAAGAGGTCAAACTGCAAAGACATTTTTATGCCTACAAACCAATTCCCTCCTTTGGAAAGTAACCTTATACATATCAAAAAAGATGGGAGGGGAAAGCATTATATTCACAATTTCAGGGTCTGTCGGAGTAGAAATCCTTCTTGGGTAGAAATGCTTAGATCTGGATGACATCTCATAGAAGTCTGAATAAGTATCACTCATTCTTCCAAGAAAATATCTCTAGAGTACAGGTAGTTTTCAACTTACAACCAAATTTTTGACCCGAAAATTTCTGTTACTAAGTGAGACATTTGCTAAGTGAGTTTTGCCCCATTTTACAACCTTTCTTGCCACACTTGTTAAATGGATCACTGCAGTTGTTAAGTTAGTAACATGGTTGTTAAGGACTCTGATTTCCACATTGACTTTGCCTGTCAGAAGGTAGCAGTATGACATGACCTTGGGACACTGCAACAGTCATAAATATGAGTCAGTTGCCAAGCACCTGAATTTTAATCATGCGACTATGGGGATGCTGCAGTGGTTTGTAATTGTGAAAAAACGTTCATAAGTAATTTTTTTCAGTGCTGTTTGTAACTTCGGTCACTAAACAAATTATAAGTTGACAACTATCTGTAGTTTACTCCAATGGAAATCTTCAGTTTTTATTGAAAATGGGCTAAAACTGAGACAAGTTGACCAATGCCTCTTGAAGTTCAGATATTTGTCTCCAGATTCTCAACTTTTTCTTATGGTCAGATGTGACATGAATTGAGAATGGCTATTTTATCCTTTCTCTATAGGCCACTGAATACTGCAAACGCTACATGTGGAACTAGAGGAGGAGGTCCTAGCAGTGGGAAAACATTGAGCACATCTGGAAACATGATTTGGGTGAAAAATTGTGAAAATCTGAGTCTTGGCCGAAGCCCATCTTCCTTTCCCACCTTGAAGCTCTCAGCACCAAAGGAGACCAGCCTTTCCTTTGCTGATCAACTTCTGAATCATTTTTTGTTTGCTTTTGAGCTGTGGTGAGAAGGGAATGTAGTTGAGAAGAAGCGGGGGAGGGGAGGGAAGGATTAAGAATTTCTTGGGATTGTGTTTATAATAGCAATAACCAATTTTAGGAAGGAAAAACAACCATATCGTCAAAACCACCAGAACAGGTAATTTATGCTGGGATTTTCAAGTGAATAGCAATATTGAATTTTGAAGAAGTCCTTGCACTTAAGTGGGGAGATGCTATAGGAAGTTGTTGATCAAAACAGATTAGAAGCAACAACAGTTGCAAAGATAGTGGATGTGGAAAGGTCTTCACAAAGGACATAAATCTGAGCTTAAAAAAAATGTCAAGGAACATCTCTGCTACTTATTTTCAAGAAGCTCTGAGTTAGAGTAATGTAAATGCTAAATCTTACAGCTATTCTTGAAATGTGGAATAATGCAATGAGGCATTCCCTTAAAAATGCTTATGTACATTTTATCAGCTGAAAAAAAGGGTAAATCAGTGTTGATCTATTTGATATTGACTATCTAATTGGCAACAGTACTTTTACAAACCTTCTATATTTTCAGTTTGGATGCTAAATAAAACCTTGATCCTTGAACCAATGCATATGTTGGATGAACTTCTTGTCAGATTGGTGGCTGTATAAATTTGATAAATAAAAATTTATCTTGAAAAGCCATTTATTATTTAGCTGCTGAATAATCTAATATGGAGTGTCAAACTTGATTTCATTGAGGGCTGCATATGGGTTGTGTTTGATCTCGGGGGTCAGGGTGGCTGTTGGCGGGGTAGGCGTGGCCAGCTCAACATCACTCGTGTCGGGAACCTGTGGTGGCCAAATGCTAAGGCAGGACTTCCCTCCCTTTTATTATAACCTTCTTTCCTTCCCTTCTTTTTTCTTCCCTCTTCATTTTCCTTTTTTCTTCCTTCCCCTCTTTCCTTATTTTCCTTCCTTGCTCTCTTTCTATTTCCTTCCTTCCTTCCCTCCTTCCTTCTTTCTTTCTTTCTTTTCTTTCTTTCTCTTTGTCTTTCCTTTTCCCCCTTCTCCTTTCCTGTCCCTTCTTGCATGTCCAAATGCAAAAGGGAAAACATTTCTCCTTTTGTTTTGTTTTTAGTTTGTTTCGCTAGCCATCTGCCAGCAAAAATGGAGCTCTGCGGAAAATGGAGCATAGCCCCCCTGGCCTCTATTTTCGGTAGCGATGGCCACCAGCAGCCCTCTGCCAATGAAAACAGAACTCGTGGGATGCTGTCCCTGAGCTCCATTTTTGCTGGCAGAGGGCTAGTGGAGGCTGTCGCTGCCAAAAATAGTTCTCTGTTTTCTCTGGCAGAGGCACTGCAGGCCGATCCTTTTCTGTTTCCAGGGCAGTCCCACGGGCTAGATCTAAGCACCCCATGGGCCACATCCAGCCTCTGGGTCTTGAGTTTGACACCCCTTGTCTAATAGATTTGCAGTCCCTTGATACAAATAAAATTGTTTTTCAATGAAATCTACTTAAAACTTGTGGAGAAAGAAACTGAGAAATACCACTTATTCACATGCCAGAGAAGCCAATATGAACAAATATTCACGCTGTGAGGTACATGATTCTCCTGCCTGATATTCCTATCAATATTGTTCATACCTAGTCCTTTTCCAATAGCATACACCTGATTGTGATCCATGCTATAGTTGAGAAGGTACGGGTGAGTATTATGAGGACCATCAAAATTTGTTATGATGAAGACTCATATAGGAATTTGAAAAAGAAGAATAGATTCCCTTTACTTGTGTGTGCAGAAGTAACCATCTGTATGCACATCTTTCCCAGAGCTGAATAATTCAATATACTGGATTCTGTTAATTAAAGATGCAGTTCTTTACCTACTTTCCTGGAAGAAGTGCAACAACTGACTCTTTTATAATATCATGAGGTGCTAATTAGTGAATGAAGGAAGCAAAGTTTCCACTTGGAATTTTGCAAATTTCAGAAAAAAACCACTGTTGGGGAAGCATTACCCAAGCTTTCCCCTAATTAATGGATATATATGCTTTCTCTCAGTCTTATGAAACACACAATAAAAGAGAAGCCCTGAAGCAATCGGCTTTGATTGCAAGAAGTAACTATAGAAACATTGGCATGCAAGTGGTAAGTCGGGGTACAAGGCCTTTGAAAGAGGGACTTTGTACTTCATGGTTCCATGAATAAAGCTTCTCTCCTTGAGTCATTAAAACAATTGTGTCTTTTGCAAAGCTTGTTTGATTATTTCAAAAACCTGATACCTAACAGGTTCCTCTAGAACAGGATTTCCCAAGCTTGGCAACTTTAAGGCACATGAACTTCAATTCCCAGAATCCTAGCTTCTGCATCAGTAACCCACATGACAGTGGTGCTGTGCCTGAGAATTGGAGAGCGAATGTGACCTGCATTGTTCCACAATTCCTCTTTCAAATGCTTTCACTGGCCAAACAAATGACATCTCAAAGTTGTAGAAACGCCATGTTTTTGGTAAGCATTGAAACATCTATTCTCTATTCTCTCTCTCTCTCTCTCTCTCATCTGTCTGTTCATCCATCATCCCTATATCTATCTATCATCTATCAATCTATATCATCTATATCTGCCTATATATCTGTCTATCTATCTATCATCTATCTATCATCTATCCATCTATATATCTATCTGTCACCTATATCAGGGGTCACTAACTGTTTGAACCTCAGGGATCACCAAACTCATAATTTTAAATCCTGGGGAACCACTAATACGAATTTTGACTGACGGTGGCTTGCTGATGTTGGTGGGAGAGAGAGAGATCTGATATAACCTCTTTCTCTCTCTCTTTCTCTCTCACACACACACAGGTAGGGGTGGGATTCAAAGTTATTAAACAGTTCTGTGGGCATGGCCTCTTTTATGGGTGTGGCTTGGTGGTCATGTGACAGCTGGGCATGGTTTGTTTGTAAATATTATAAATAAGTAAATATTGAATTTTTTTGTTTAAAAAAGAGCAACTTTTACCGAAAATCAGACAAAGCAGGCGGGCAGATAAAGTTGCTCACAGAATCATAGATTCATTCAGAGATCTATCAGAGATCTATCATCTGCCATCGGTTACCTGAGTCTGCACTGAATAATAGAAACTTCAGTCCTAAGGAAGATTCGGCTCTGCTTAAAAGTAGAACTGAAGATCTAAAGATTAGCTAGAAAGCAAGAACTCCAATGATTTCTTGCTTTCTAGCTAATCTAAATCTCCTGGCACAGCTGATGGTTGGAGAAAAAAAAGGAAAAATAGCAACTTAGCAGGCAAGTTTGCCAAGTAAGAAGTGAGTGGGTGGGAGGGTTCCTGCAGGCCATGTGGGCAGTGCAGCCTTGTGTTCCTTTGCAACCTGCATTAATTGCTTTGAGAGGGTGCTCCGGGGATGACATTTCTCTGCCGACCATCAAAATTTTCTCACGGCCCACCAACGGGCCATGATCCACCGGTTGGCGACCACTGATCTCTGTATCATCTATCTGTCATCTATATCTGCTATCATCTATATATGATATATATCTAACATCTATATCCATCTGTCATCTATATCTATCTATCTATCTATCTATCTATCTATCTATCTATCTATCTATCTATCTATCTATCATCTCTATATCTATCTATCAGTCAATCATCTTTTTATCATCTATATACAGGTAGTCCTCAAGTTATTGGCCGCAATTAAGTTCAAAATTTGTATTGCTGAGTGAAACATTTGTTAAGTGAGTTTGCCCCATTTTACGACTTTCGTTGCCACAGTTGTTAAGTGAATCCTTTGTTAAATTAGTAACATGGTTGTTAAGTGAATCCGGCTTTCCCATGGACTTTGCTCATCAGGTCAGAAAGTCACAAAAGCTGATCACATGACTCCAGGACACTACAACTGTCATAAATACGAGTCAGTTGCCAAGTACCTGAATTTTGATCATGTGACCATAGGGATGCTGCAATGGTTGTAAGTATGGAAAACGGTCATAACTCACTTTTTTCCAGTGCCATTCTAACTTTGAACAATCACTAAATGAACTGTTGTAACTTGAGGACTAACTGTGTCTCATCTATCTTGTTTTACTAGAAAAGTAGCCTTGCCTTTTCAGGTTACACCGAAGTGAAAATAATCATTTTCCACCATAACTCCCTTTCTGCAGAAAGACCCAGAATCAAGAACAGTATCGGACACAAATAGCAACAGCAACAGAATGTAAATTTTTGGGTAAACCTGTGATAGATACATAGATAGATGGATGAGAAAGAGGAGATGGGAAAGACAGAGACTTGACTTTGGATATCAATTCAATCTATATTATGAAAAATATTCTCCTAAAAGAACATTATTCTGTGTATCTTCCAAACCTTCTGGCCTTAGAAATGTTAAAAGTGTGTTCTTACAAGCTTCACATAAAACTTTGATTTTTCTAAAATGAATGAAATCTTCCCATTACTTTTGAACATCTCTTGTATTCTAGTTGACACATGAAAAAAGAAGTCAACATTAAATTGTGCTATATGGTCCAAGAGTTCAACCAGCAGGAAAAGACACGATACGGGTAGACATAGGAAATGTAGGGTTTCGGTATTACTAGATTCTCAGCCATCCAGGTCATGGTTGTCCCAAAGTGCTTTTTCAAGATGGAATTGAACTTTCTGGTTTTTCTTTGAAGATGCTTTGCTTCTCATCCAAGAAACTTTTTCAGCTTTGACTGGATGAGAAGAGAAACATTTTCAAACAAAAACCAGAAAGTCCAATTCCATCTTGAAAAAGCACCTTTTTGGACTATTAGATATATATTGTGACACTGGTCTGACTCAATCACAATCTTTTTGAATGGATGATTAAAATTCAGGGATGACAATGAAGTGAGGCAGGTATTTGCTACCATTCGACTCATATCTTAGGGCAAATGTTTTAGAAGTAAATGATTTATAGGTATTAAAGGTAAAGGTTCCCCTTGCACATTCATGCCTCGATGTGAGTGATATTGGGGGCAGTGCTAGTCGGGGCAGTGCTCATCTCTGTTACAAAGCCAAAGACCCAGCACTGTCTGAAGATGTCTCCGTGGTCATGTAAGCAGCATGACTAAACACCAAAGCTGCATGGAACGCTGTCACCCTCCCACCAAAGCAGTCCCTATTTTTCAACTTGCATTTTTACATGCTTTCAAACTGCTAGATTGGCAGAAGCTGTGACAAGTAACGGGAGCTCACTCCATTATGTGGTGCTAGGGATTCGAACTGCCGAACTGCCAACATTTCTGATTGACAAGCTCAACGTCTTAGCCACTACGTCCCCATATATATATATGGTATTCCCAGGGGTGGGATTCAACTGGTTCTGTGGGTGTGTCTTAATTGGTGGGTGTGGCTTGGTGGTCATGTGACTTGGAGGATGTGGCTTGGTGGTCCTGTTACTGGCTGGGCGTGGCCAACTCAATATCACTCACATTGAGGCATGCATCTCCTCGCCTGGCCTCTCATGACTGTGGGGATGCTACAACAGCCCAGGAGCAGCCATCTGCATCTGTACCACAGTATCCTGTGCTAACAGCGCCCCAGGTCACCCCACATGTTGTGGCAATGGCCGAGGAGCCAATGGAGTTAGGAGTGGTCAGACCTCACCTGATGGCCCAGGAGCAAATGTAGAGACGCCAAGGGGGGTTGTGCTTATTTTGTGGGGAGGCAGGACATTTCGCTATTTCTTGTCCTCTAAAGCGAAGTGGGGTGCTCAACCTTGTGCCTGAATCTCAGCATGATCAGTCAGGAAACAGGGCAGGCCCGACCTGGGGGAAACCCTAGGCCAGGCACGTATCAAACACCCACCTGAATTAGCGGAGGTTGACTCTGGGCCCCCTTGGCATCAGATTTTAGACACTCGGGTTTTCTTGGCTAACCAGTCGGAAGGCATTCCAGCGAATATGTGGTGGACTCAGGGGCCACAACTAACTTTATGGACCAGGCCTTTGCGGCCCATTTTGTTGTCCCCCTGGTTCTGGTGGAACCTCTGATGAGGGTTGAGACTATTGATAGGCGGGAACTTATTGCAGGACCCATTAAATTCGCCACCTAGCCTTTGCACCTAGTCATTGGAGCACATGAGGAGGCGATCCATTTTATGTCACTGCGGACCTCCATTTCCCATTCGTCCTCGGCATGGCTTGGCTTAGGATTCATGATCCTCGGGTGGCATGGTCGTGGAACGCCATTTCTTTTCCGAGTCTGCAGTACGTGGACCACTTCCGCCACACCTGTGCTGGCCAGGACATCACCACCTCTGCCGTCTCCATACCTCCTGAACTGATAGACTTCACAGATGTGTTCAGTGAGAAAGAGGCGGACTGGTTACCCCCGCATCGGCCTTATGATTGCCCAGTGGACGTTCTGCCCAATGTACCATTGCCAAAGGGATGTTTGTACTCTATGTCTGAGCCCGAGCTGGCTGCACGATGGGACTTTTTGGACAAAAACTTGGCTCAAGGGTTCATCTGGCCTTCGTCGTCCCCTCTCTCAGCCCCAGTCCTCTTTGTCAAGAAGAAGATGGGAGACTTACGCTTGTGCTGTGATTACCGCCGGCTAAATGCCATCACGGTGTAGAATAGCTACCCCTTGCCGCTCATTCCGGAGTTGTTGGAAAGGTTGAGGGAGGCCACTATCTTCACCAAGCTCGATCTTCGAGGGGCCTTCAACCTGGTGTGGATGTGAGAGGGGACGAATGGAAGATGGCATTTGGCACCCAATACAGCCATTTTGAGTACTGTTTGGGTTGACCAACACCCCTGCAGTCTTCCAGCACCTGACGAATGATGTGTTTCAGGATATGTTAGATCGGTTTGTGGTGGTATACCTGGTGATATTCTGATCTATTCCGGGTCCAGGGACAGCCACCTTCAACACGTTCATCTGGTCTTGCAATGCCTTCGGGAGCACCAACTTTATGCGAAGCTGGAGAAATGTCTCTTCTTTCAGAAATTCCTTGGGCAGATCATCTCTTCTGAAGGCATCACTATGGACCCACGCAAGGTGGAGGCCTTATGTCGTTGAGAACCCCCTCGTGGCGTGAAGGATGTTCAACACCTATTGGGGTTCACTAATTATTATCAGACCTTCATCCCGGGTTTTGCCAAGCTGACAGGTCCAATAATCCAGCTCCTTCGAAAGGTTCCGTTCCAGTGGGCCCCGCCGCAGCAACAGGCTTTTGAGGCCCTCAAGAATGCCTTCATCACAGAACCCATCCTGAGACACCCTGATCCACATTGTCCTTTTGTGGTGGAGATGGACGCATCCAATGTGGCTATCAGGGCAGTGCTGTTGCAAGCGCCAGTGGATAGTGCCACTCTTTTTCCCTGTGCTTATTATTCCCGGAAACTGACTCCTTCCGAACGTAACTACACCATCTGGGAAAGAGTTACTGGCTATCAAGGCTGCGTTTAAGGCTTGGCGACATCATTTCAAGGGGGCCCGACACAAGGTGGAGGTCCAGACAGACCATCAGAATTTAGAACACTTGTGAACAGCGAGAAAGTTGAACCAGCAGCAGATCCAGTGGTCGTTGTTTTTTGCCCGGTTCATCTTTTCTGTGACCTATATCCCCAGTGGTCACAATCGGAGGGCGGATGCCCTGTCCCACAAACCCGAGTACCTTTGCCCTGAGGACCCCCTTCCTCCATGAACGGTGCTGCCAGCAGAATCCTTGGCTGCAGTCCAGGAACCAGTGGACTTGCAGACTCAGGTGCGAGAGGTACAGCGCCTAGATGCTTGGTCGCAGCAGATGGGAGAGATTGGACCCGAATCCCCATGGAGTTTGGGTGAGGGTTTACTCAAGCATTGGGACCGGTTGTACATACCCACAGGGCCACTTTGAGCCCTTATGATTCAGTGTCACAACAACCCTGCAGCCGGCCATTTTGGGTTTTTTAAGACCCTCCATCTTGCAACAGGGACTTTTTGGTGGCCTTGAGTACGGCATGATGTCCACACCTATGTCATGTCCTGTGTACCGTGCAGGCAAGTGAAAACCACAAATTCCTTTCAGAACTTCACTCAGTTCAGCAATTAGTTTGGCAGCAACTGATACAGGCCAAGGAAGATTACAAGCAGTTCGCAGATCGCTCTCAACAGGCAATGCCTCCACTGGCTATAGGAGACCATGTGTGGTTATCCACAAAACATCTTCAGGTCGACCGCCTGATAAAGAAGCTGGACCATCGGTTTATTGGCCCATTTCCCATTGAGACGGTCATCAACCCCGTAGCCTATTGACTGACTCTACCGCGCTCCATGTGAATTCATCCAATCTTCTACTGTTCCCTTTTGGTCCCTGACGCCCCTTCGTGTTATCTCCGACATCCCACAGCTGTTGATCCACCACCTGAGCCCGATGAAGATGGCGCAGTAGAAGGCAAGGTAGCCAGCATTAGGGATTCCTGCTGGCTGAAAGGCTCCAGTATTTGATTGAGAGGCAGGGGGATGGGCCGGAGGCCCTCTCCTGGGTGGATGCTTCCATGATCCATGCCCCAGACCTTATACGGATATTCCATGACCATTTCCCCTTGCGACCACATCCTGACCATCAGACTCGGGGGAAGGGCCCTGCAGTGGGGGATAGTGTTGTGGTCCTGATTCCCAAGACTATGTTGTCAGAGGAAGAGGACCTGGAAGGAACTGGGAATGCCTTCCTCCCCAGTACCTTCCTCCCTAGTCATGCCTCAGGTTCCATCAGATAACCAAGAGGAAGAGCCTGAGATTAATCAAGAGGAAGGCATATTGGAGCAGCCCCTGACAGGGAGTAAAGAGGAAGAGTGTTGGCTCGATCCTAAGCAGCGTCATTGGGAGAAACGTGAGCAGCAACATAGGAGGCGTGGGAGGGTCAGAGAGTGAGCTGAGTCATTGAGCCACACCCCACAGGGGATAAAAATGGGTGTGTTTTCTCCTGAAACTTTGTACGGGACAAAGTTTAACCTTACTTCAGATTTTCTTTGTGGACTGCCTTCTGATTTTCTGTGAGTAAAATTTTATGTGCTGTCANCTGTGAAGTCCGAGCCAGCTTGCCTGCCTGTGTTTGTGTGTGTGTGTACTCTTTCATCTTTTTGGAAAGAGGAAAGGCGAGACAGAACATGTTACTATATTGATGAATGCAATTATCATTCTGATTTTTCTGCTGGAGTATGTGCATTCAATCTAAAGTAATCATAAAACCTTTGGCAAAATGGTTAACATAACATTTGGGATGGGAAAAAAAGGACACACAGATTAACCAAATTCATGTGTAATGTATTTCTGGTTCCTTTAACAGACCATTCCAAAAACTCTCAACACATCATTGTTTGAAATAAAAGAAGAAAAAAAAATACACACCAACACTCTGACATTCAGAACCTTAATTATCCACTCTGTTTGGTTGCTGAAATATTTTTGTAAGCCAGCAAAATGAAAACATGGCTTCAGGTTTCTTTTTCGGGAAATATGACAACATGGATTAATGCTGAACAGATTTAGGGAGCTTCCTGAAGGTTATCACACCACTACTGTGTGTCAGACCAAATGGAACATCGTAGAATCATCTTAGCTGCATTCAGGTGGTAGCCATCATTCCCTGCTACCAGGGTGTCAGGAGAACACATACTGATCCAGTTGAGAGAACCTGTTATAGAGCCTTGTTGACCCTACTGATGGAACATGGCACCGTGATTATTGCAATTCTAGCTTTAAGTTTATATCCCGAGGCCTCCCACAGCTTTAATTTGAAACACTTTATATCTGAGAACAAAATTAAGAGAGCGAGTCCAATCTTTGAGCCTCTGGTTTTGACAGCCTTCATCCCAGGAGCTAGACTCTTCAGGACTGCTATAACAAAAGGATGTCTTATCTTGGTCAGATTTACTCTGGAACAGGCAATAGCCTGGCATTGGGTGACCCTGCCCTCTTCTCTTCTCTTTTGTTCTTTAGTCTATCCTGCTGCAGGAGTCTATGTAGGCCCAGGATCCCTTGGAGGGCTACACCAGTGATGCCGCTTCTAGTCATAACTCCGTAATTTCCAGTGGGCTCTCCATGATCACTTCTCTCATCTTGTGCATGGGGGTGGATTTGGCAGACTCCGTACGGGCGTTTCTGTCACAGTAGGACCCACCTTCAGCAGTCAGTGTTTCTAAGGAGCGAGCTAGTATTTTCTGGTCATCCTCAGGAAGGCTGTTGAGGTCCGAGGTTAGGAGTGTGCCTGTGCTACCATGGACTACGTGGATGCCATCAGTACCCTTGAGCTCAACAGGCTGCTGATGCCGAAAGCGAAGGCTCCCTTGACTAGGGCTTCTTTGTTCTTCCTCCTCCTCATCCAGATCATTCTGGATCAGCTGGAAAAAAAAACGACCAACATATCACATACCTTGCATTTTCTCAAGCTGATTTTTCTGCTGTTTTCAATAGTAAGAATATTGCCTTTCCGCATGAATGTCCCAGACTCCTGCTGGGACTATTCCTGAAAATCCTGGTTACATCTAGAACCTAAGGTGTGCCTCCCATTTCTGCACATGCAAATGTGAATGTCTTTCTTCAAGCTATTTTGCAAAGCAACAAAAATTAGATCCTCCTTTTCCCTTTAAAACCAATATACTATATGCAGTTAATACTATAAACTTACCAGCAAAGAGTATAGAACCAGGGGTGGGCTGCTGGGGGTTCACAGATCCCCTAGCTAAGATTCTGCACTGTTTGTAGAACCCCCCAATCCCACCCCACCTATCCCAGGAGTTCCCAAGCGGCCTGTTTTGGATGCAGGTAAGTGCAGGGTGTACACAGAGGCTCAGGCAGGGCGAAAAATGGGCCTCCCGGAAATGAGCCTGTTTCAGAGAGTCTCCAGAGCCCAGAGAGGCTGTTTTCACCCTACTGGAGACTTGAGAAAAGCTTCTGGAGCCCGGGAAGGGCAAAAATGCCCTCCCCGCCATGGTGCAGGAGACCAACTAGGCCACACCCACCATGGCCACGCCTACCCAGCAACCGGGCCGAAAACCCCTTGCTAAAATTTTTGAAGCCCAGCCCTGTATAGAACTAACATGAATAAAATGCATCAGTGAGATCTATGAAAGATGTTTTGATCTGTTTTTTTCATGAGCACTTATTTCTTAAACCTTAGTAGGAAAGGGAACTTTGTTTTTATAAAATTATTATATAACAGTCTTAAAGAACCTGCACCTCAGCTTTCTAGCTGATGCTAGGTCTGAACCTCACAAACAAACTGAATTGGGGACACTTTTTGCTTGGCCCATTCCCCAATGCAGTCCAGACGACTGGATACTATGTCCCCTTCATACACTCTCAGCCTGCAAATACACCCCTTACCATTCTCAGATTAGATTCAAAACTGCTGTTTTCCAACCGTAACCATCTTAGGTCTTTCAGTGTGGATGGTCTTCAGAACTTGGTTCTCTCTTAGTAGGAGGGCCAGCAGCGTCTAACATGCCCCCCCCACCCCGCTTTGGCTGATTGCTGCTCTGGGTTGAGTTGCTATGTACTTTGCTATTATTTGTTTATTTTATTTGTTCAATTTCTGCGACTGTTCATCTCAGTCAGTGGTGGGATTCATATAGTTTTATCATTGGTTCGGTGGGCATGGCTTGGTGGGCATGCTTTGTACGTGCACACAGAGGCTTTCCTTCTGACCTTCTCCTGCAATCCTGCACTCTCCCTGTGCCTTCAACAGCTGATGCACAGCAATCCACTATGCTGCGTGCAGCTGAGCATCAAAAGCAGGAAATAAAGGTTAGTATGGAGCCAGGGCAGGTGGGCGGGCCCAGCAGCTGATCGTTGTAGCGAACCGGTTCACTCCCAGATGATCATTGGAGCTACTGGTTCGGCTGAACTAGACCGAACTGGTAGAATACCACCACTGATGTCATTCAATGACGCTGGGTAGTTGATTTTCTTTAAAAAAAATAATAATGGAGGATGTTCCAACTCATTAAGTCAATGAGCTATCCTTAACCCTACAAGCTCAGCCCTAGCAGACAATCTTTTGGTGTCTTTCCAAACTGTATGAAGCAGTCTCCACTTGTGTTTACCTTCTACCCACAGGCTCCCCTTCTCTTTTTGAAAATGGACTGTAGGGACATTGCTAATGTGTTTCTATGAAGTATCAGTTCTGCACTTTCCATGGACCTACAGGAATAAAACAGCAATCTGTTCCTTGATGCTTTGATAGCACTGGAATTATGCTGGTACCATAAACAGAAGAAAGAAAAAAGGGATTGCACAAATGCTGAAGAAGATATGATGGAAAGGGGTGCAGGGTAGGACATTCATGTGTGTAAACACATGGGAAAGCAAAGGAAAACATGGGAAGAATCACCAAAAAGAAAAGGCTGATGTTAGTAGACCAGGTAGTCATAATTGAGCCAGTTTGATTTATCTTCTGTTCATAGGTGGACAAGAAGCAAGGAAATGACTATCAGGTCTTAGGGTAGCCATAGTCTGGACCGAGCACTAGCTTGGTTGTATTGCCAACTCACAGCAATTGGGATTGAGATTTCTGAGGATGATTTATGAAACATTGAGGAGCAGTATAGGACATAGTAATTTTATACTGAATTTCCCAAAGAATGAAGCACCTATATTTCCACAGATGTTTGCTGAATTAGCCCTTACATTATCACATTGACTCAAACTGCTGACAATTATATTTTGACTCTATCCAATGGGACATAGTCTCTCTATCCTTTATTGAGATCCTAGGTTTGTATTTTGGCTTCCCTCCAAATAACTATCCTATCTATTTTGGGCTACAGTACTCCCAATCCTTTGTCACCACTGACAAGGATTGTTAGATAATAAGATCTGAAATACCCAAACATCATCAGGTTGCATAAATCTTTGGGAAAGACATATTCACTCAATTGAGCTCTAAAAGGAATTTGTTTAATCTGGCATTTCTTCTTAATTTCTGGCATTTAACATGGAAGACAAAAAAAAAACCAAACTGGATAGCATGGTAACCAACGATAACAAAATACATAGAAAAATAACATTTCACCTGTTCAAATGAAGAGTAGTAAGAACTCCTGTCTTCAATAGAGTAAAAATAACCAAAGTTGATATTTGGCAAACCTTTGCTCTTGGAAATTTAGAACTCCAGAGAAAACTAGCTGCAAGCACCATATAATAAGTACAGAAGGATTCAGCTCTGGAAAGTTAAGACACTCCAACCCAGTGGGCACTGCAAACATTTTCTTGAACCCCATGCACACACAGACTCTACCTCAGAGACTGAGGACTGGTCCCCGTGGCTGGTGGTAACTTTATGCACCATCCGTTCAGCAAGTAGTCTTTTCAGCCGCATGTAATCGTCCAAGACTACCTTTAAAAGAGATGCCTGGAGGGAAGGGGGGAATGGGCAATGGGAGATATTATACTGGATTCTTTTGAACAGAACCTGAAATTATCTGGCCTAGGGAATCCTCATGAGAAGTTCCTCTAAAGCTCAATGGATATTTTCCCTCATATTTTTTTAATAGCAGAAACAATTATCTGAAGACTACCTGAGATTTAGAAGAAATGCTTTTCAGCTGTCTCTGGTAAATACCTGCGTTAAATGGACACTCAAAAGTTCTGTACTAAATACAGACCAAATAGTGTCAAAGAGTCAATTTATTTTTTTAAAAAATAATTTTTTTCCTCTGACTTTTTATGCAAAAGTCTCTTGCAACCTACATGACAACAGATGATATTTGCTGGAAAGCTGCGGATTATGATGTCAAGGATATTGATGGCATAGATACGCACCTTGATAGGCCCTTCTCTCATGATCTGGCCCAGCTTTGCAATATTATCGTACTCCTGAATAGCTGCCCTCAGATAGTGATCTTCTTCTGGCTTGGAAGCTGAAGGACCCCGTCCAAAGGTTCCCTAAAAAGAAGAAACTTAGAAGAACTTCTGTGGCCTCAACAGGCCTGAAGGAAAGATCATAATGGATTTTTTTCTCAGAAATTTTACCCAATTCAGTAATTGTTAGAAACTTTTCATGGAAATCACTTCTGCTTTTTAGTGGCCAACTTTTTTTGGTCAAACTTAATTATTAAGGATACCTGCAGCAAGTTGAATAAAATTACATCAGTATAAAGGAGGTGCTGGGTTTCCCAGCAAAACACAGCATCACATTACCTCACAGAGAACTTTATTATTTCTAACCTTACCAATCTGAAACAATTCTAAAGTTTCTATCCTAGTTTTGAGCTAAAAAAAGCCCCTTGGTTACCAGGACTTAGGCTTACCAAAATTGTAACAAATATCCTGACATAATGTGATAGTGAAGTTTGACATGGAAAGACAATTCTAAACTGCATGGAATCATATCATCATCATCATCATCCCATGTTTCTCCAATAATATGGCCTCCACCAATAGGAAGCCCCACCATGTTTTATAGGCATTCAATTTATAAAATCAAATTAAGGCCCTCCCCGCAAATTTTAACAGGCTCATATCAAACATGCGAAATGGACGGGGGGAATGGAGAGGGGGGGCTATCAATCTAGACATTCCACTTGCTATTGCCTGGATATTGGTGCTGCCACTCACGTTGGTGCGCTGGGCACTTCCATGTACCGGGAGCACCTTCCTGAGCCACTCCCATTGCTTTTCTTCTTCTGCCTGCGCCGAGGTTAGAGGAACGCCGCGGCATTTGCACCGCCACGCTTCGCGGCCAGTCAGGTGCTTTCCTCCTTCCCCCCCAAGGGGGGCCAAAAAGCCCTGAGGAGGGACACTATGGACCTTCAGGCGCTCTGGCATGCCCTAGCATGAATATGAGCAGGTGGTGATGTCCAGGCGGGGAGTGCGCTTCGCTGGCCTTGGAGTGAGAGCTCTGCACGG